>VXAV01008926.1:72843-98655 GCA_013399715.1 Alectura lathami | reverse complement strand
CGGCCGGAGCTGGACGCGGCTGTTCCTTGGGGTGAGCGCGGCTCGGCGTGAGGGGGAGGCGGCACGGTGGCGGGCGCTGTGAATAGGGGCTTTGTGTGCGGCGCCCACCTGCCCCCGCCTCCGCCGCCGGTGGTAGTGGTGGCGGCGGCGGGCGCCTGAGGGGAGCAGCCCTCACTCAGCGCGGCGCAACAGGAAGAAACTTCTCCCTTCTCGCCTCCGACGCTGCCGGAGAGCCGCGTTTCCCTGTGCGGGGGAGCGGGGAGCGGCTCGTGAGTTGCTGCCGCTTGGTTGTTCCATTTTATTTGTTTTATGTGTGTATACGTGTGTGTATTTTCCTTTTTGTTGCCTCCGGATGGCTTGGGAGGGGTGACAGCTGCGGGCGGGCGTGGGCAGCGCGGGCACCGCGAGTCCCTCATCGCCTGCGGGTCCCTGACAGCGCGGTCCCGGCGGCGCCTCCTCCCCTCCCCGCTCTCCTGAGGCAACCTGAAGGGGAGCGGGGACCCTCGGGCCGCCTCTGAACCAAACCGGCGGCGGCGGGGACGATGTTGTCCCGGAGGTTTAGGTGGCATCTCGGTGGAGGCTGGGGCGGCCGTCGGGCCGGGGGGCAGTGGTTGGGCTGGGGGGCGGCGTTCGGGCCGGGATCGCCCAGCGCCGCTAACGGCTGCGTCGCCCCCTGCGTTCCTGTGGCAGCGAGGCCGTAAGAGATCGAGGTTTTCTGTGGCTGCTCCAAAATACAATGAAAATAAAAAGTAAAAAACAAGCTGCGCCAGGAATCGCGTCAAGTTCAACCAGAAACCTGTGCTTCTGACTTCTCACAGAGCACGCAAAAGAACTGGCTTTCTCTTGCACAACGTTTGGCAAGAAAAGCCTTCCGCAGTCTGCTTGTGACGGTCTTAAGTTTCCTTAAGACTGTGAAAAGTCTGGTTAAATTCTCTTCTGTTGGCACTGCAGGATCATAGCAAATTCTTCTGTTTCTATAGTGAGTGTGAGCATGCTTATTACAGAATTGATCTAAAACACTTGCAGTCCAGTTACAGTGAGTCCTGCTTCTGTACAAGCTGAAGGGTGGTTTTTTTTTTTTCTTTGGGTATCTGAGCAAGTTTCAGATTAGTGTTTCCAACTAAAAAAAAAAAAAAAAAAAGGCCAAAAAATACACACATGTCATCTTAGAAAGGCCTTCTGATGTCCTGGATTGGCTAGGAGTAGATAAATTTAGTAAATATCTGTCAGTGACCTGCTTGGCTCTTGTCTTGTGACGCTCGTGGAAAGCTGTCAGTGAGATTTTATTTACTAATAGAAGAATTGCATAAGAGCCATATGAACTAGAGTGAAAGAGCTGGATATGATATCAGGATTCTCTTGAGTTCAGGCCAAGCTCAGTGCCAATAAGTCACTCTGCAGTAGCAAATGTCTGTCCTTCCAATGTCAAAAAACTATTGGCCCTGTGCTGTTATTCTCTTGCCTCTTCCAGAGTGCATCTGCTAGCAAAAGCAGTAAAGCACTGCCTCTTCCCCTCTCCTTTCCTGAACCAAGAAACAGGTCACATCAGTTGGAGAAAACTCAAGGAAGGAGGCTGCTGGTATCATGAAGTGATATAAGCATTTCACAGGAGGGTTTGCTAACTTGCTCTGTCTCTCTCTCTTTTTTTTTTTTTTTCTTTTGTATGCTCCCCACTATGCTGCTTTTCTTTATCCTCTCTCTGATAAGGGGTGTACGCCTCTTTTAAGGTAGTAGTGCCAGGAGACCATGAAAGCTAACTTCTTGTGTGAGATCTTGGCAATTTCTAAATCCTACAGCAATAATACCCTAATCACATTCCTTCTGAGAGCTGCTTGTGGGGTGGTTCTTTTTGCATGGGGCTAATGCTTAAAATAGCTATAGAGGAAAACCAATCAAAACTAGGACAAATCAATTTAATGCTTTGTGCCTTGCTTAGTGGCAGAGATAGTAGAGTACTGAAAATCCCAAGCAACTTTCATTAGCTGGGTGGTAGGTAGGAGCATAGCAATCCTTTATGTCTTCTAGGCTTATGGATTTGAATAACTGGCTCTCCTGCTGTCTGCATGTTTCCTGCATGTCTGAGAAGCCTAGTCCCTGTCACACATTCTTTGGGGTTGGTGTCTAGGTACTTGTGAATGCGTGTATATAGGTGATACAGGTGCCTGTGGGGTGACTTGAGGTTTTTGGAGCTGTCAGTGCTTGCTGCGCTGTACACACTGAGGGTCACCTAACAGTGCAATTTTAGCATATAGAGGAGGTAGTGCAACTAACTATGATTTATACCAAAGGTTACCGCTGCCAGACTGACAGAGACAGATGTGAGTCTGTTGGTCAACGGTGGAAGCAGCTGAAGATCTCCACTTGTACTTAAAAGTTAGTTGAGGTGCCTGCAGAGAGGACTACTGGAGCAGAAGTCTGTAGCAGTGAAAGAAGGCATCTTTTTCTTGTGTTGATATCCAGAACAGGATGGGCAGTAATGCCTTGAGGCGATAGTGGTGGTCACAGAATCCATGAATGATTGAGGTGAGAAGAGACCTATGGGTCCATTTGTCCTGACTCCTGCTCCAGCAGGGGCATCCAGAGCAGGGTGCCCAGGACCATGTCCAGGCAGCTTCTCAAGATCTGCAAGGAGGAGACTCCACAGCATCTCTGGGCAGCTTGTGCCAGCGCTCCATCACCCACACGGTGTGGAAATGCTTCCTGATGTTCAGATGGAACCTCCTGTGTTCCACTTTGTGCCCACTGCCTCTCATATTGGAACTGGGCACCACTGAAAAGAGCCTGGCTCTGACTTGGCACCATCTCTTCAGGTGTTTGTGCACTTTGGTAAGAGCTCCCCTGAACCTTCTGTTCTCCAGGCTGAACAGTCCCAGCTCTCTCAGCCTCACAGGAGTGGTGCTGCAGCCTCTTCATTATCTTGGTGGCCCTGTGTAGTCTGACATGCCCGCTTCCATGAGGGAGAGCTGGCAGCCTGATGGTTAGTGAGTTTGCCTGGGATGTTTTAGGTTTCTACTCAAGTCCTTTTTCTACAGAACAGGTCTTGCATTTTGGATGAGTGCTGTAGTAATTTACGCTTATTTTCTAAAGCTATCATGGTCTCCTTTTGGTTTTGTACTTGGAAGCTGTTGCTTGTATTCAAAATACTGTAAAACAAGATGTGTGGGTTTTTTGTTGTTTGTTTTCCCCACCTGAATCTGTAGGGTGTTGGGTAAAGAGGAAAGCCAATGTTGTCCAGTCATTACAAAGAAACAGAGAAACAGAGCTTGTATACAAATCTGTCTGTGACTCTGTAGGAAGGTGAGGACATTCCACTTTCTTTCCTCCTAAATGCTGAGGGTCAGGGAGTAGATGGGCACACAGAAACAGTAGCCCACATCTGAATTCCCAAAAGCACTGCAGCATGCTGAAACATCTCCAGGGAGTCTGGAACTAGAGTGATCTCTGAGAACCTACTATGCAAGGAGTTGTCTGAATTCCCACCAGAGATATCTCTAAGGGACTTCTAGATATTTGTGTGCCTCTGAAACATGAGAGAGGTATCCTAAGCCCTGCACCTTTTCCATGATTTGTCTGTTACTTAGTGCTGCTGCTATTGAACATGAATTTTCAACGGCCAAAATAAAATCAGATAAAATTCACTTGATTGTCTCTAAGATGCAGATGCTGATTTTGCTGACATTCTTCTTGTTTATAGCATTGGTTGTCTTCCAGGGTAGGAAAAAACTGAATTCCTAATACTTCTAGTAGGTGTGAATGTGCTTAACTTTTGTTTTCTGAACACACCCAATTCTCTTTCATTTTCAGGTAATATTTAAAAATGTACTGCACTTTCATCAGCTGAAATATTTTCCCCACCCAGGAACTTGGAAGCTGAATAGGGGAGTTGTGTTATTAGCACCATCTCTGAAGGTACTTGTAGACTAGAAAAGTTTTCTGTAGGATATTCTTCCAGGGCCTTTCAGCTGTATAAGGGCAGAATTGGTGTGAGTAGGGCTTGGCAGGTGTTTCAGGTAAATTAAATTGATACTCCAGTCTTCTTAAATCCTGCCCTAGTACGAGACTGTTTCGCCCTAATCTGTTTCAGAATATTCTTCTGTAAATTGACGCATTTGTTTCTTTTCAGATTTAAGGTTGCATCTGTGCAGATTTTTATGTTTGCTGATTCTGAAGAGCAGTTCGTTGAATGGTACGGAATTTTAGGAAGGTAGGAAGTATGAACAAGTACTGGCAGTTGTCATCCATGTGGATTTCTCATTTAAATAACTGACATTTAACAAATGGAACTCTGTATCATTTTTCTCTGTATCAGTGTGTAGCTGTATGCTTCAATTTCTGCCTATCCCTGCTGAACTAAGCTTTGAACCTGGGAAAGGTCTTCAGAACTACAACGTATCTTATATACTATGAACTGAGAGAATATGGTCTCAAAGTGAAGTGGCAGAAAATGTTGGAGGACCTTTTTTTGTTTTAGAGAAAGACAAAAGTACGTCTTCAGTTCATGCAGCAAGTTTTGTCTCTTACTGTGAGCTGCTTGTGTGCAGGCAGATACTTTGAAAGAAAGGAGCTGGAGTAAGAACAGAATGAAGTTGTAGTGTAATGAGTGGATGAGAAATTTGCTTGGACTTCACTTGAGCTAGGATTTAGCCCAGAGTGCTGTCTGATAGACCAAGTAAACAAATCAGAGCCGTGTCACATTTTGATTTTTCTCTGCTCTTCTGTGTAATTCACTGTGTCTGAGGTCTTGTTGATGCAAACTTTCCCCCAGTCATCCAGAACTAGGAGAAACACTGTATAACAAATTGCACGTGTCCCCACATTGACAGTCGTGCATTGGTTGTGTTAATTGTGTAATGTCCACAGAGGCAAGTACTGCTTTAGCTGCATCCGTTAGAAAATCTTGAAGATAAATATTTCCAAATTCTCTAATATCAAGAGGATGTGCAAGAGTAGAAAGCTGATGTGAAGTGTTCCGGAGGGAGGAGCAATAACTACATTTGTTAGTGATGCAGTATCTGTGGAGCTCTTAACTCCTGGGCTCAGATGCTTAAATTTGTACAGTTCAGCACATCCTTGCCAGTGATTTGTGAGCAGATAGAGGGATTGTGCTAAGTTACCCAAGGCCCTTGCTATCTCTAATGTCTGATTCTGTTTAGAGTGGGATTAACTGTATATAAATCACTCCCATTTTTGCATAGTATTTGGGCTTCTCAGTGCATTTTTCAGTGTGTTTTCATTGGTAAGTATTAGTAGATTTACCAAGCCAAGAATTATTTGTCTTTGTAGGTGACGTTAAGTTCCATTTGACTTTTCCTATGGTAGGAAAGGGATAGATTACTCAAGATGGAAAAACTGAGTTGTGCTGATAAAGACTGGGGAAACATTCCCATAGCTTTTGGTCTGATTGTGTGCTTCTTTGCTTGGGCCTGAGAAGTAGAGAGAGGAATATGCTAAGCTGGATGGAAATGAGGAGTCAAAGATGGAGTGCTAAGTGGATTTATTAATTTATTTTAGGACCGTATGGACTTGCTTGTATTCATGTGCAAACAACTGAAGAGGCCAGCTAGTTGGCTCATGCCTCGAGGTGGTCCAATGGCTTTGGCAGCGCTAAGGAGAAGCGTGGGTTTGGGCGTGTTCTTGATATGGGTTTGTAGGTCAGGAGAGCTCAGGCATGTGAAGCGTTTGTCAGGTTGGATGTTGAAGACAGGCTGTGGGAGAAATGCTAGAGCTGAGGATGCTTCTGGCAGCCCTGCAGAGCTGACTGCTGCAAAGGCTTATTCTCTGGGGTCAGAGCAGGGCTTGTGGAGCAGAAGGATGATGATTATCCAGAGAATAAATGATGTTGTAGTGCTTTGGTAGGAGTGACTTCTGTGACATCTTGCTTCCCCCTGTGAGCATAGCTGTGGAGCAAAGAAGATGTGAGTGTATGGCAGCAGTGGTACTTTTCTAGACCATCTTTTTTCATACATACTGTTTTCACTTTATGTTGCCACATCTTGCATGGAGTCTCTAGTCTTTTTCTGTAGCTTCTTAAAATGAAAAAAAAAAAAATCTGGTATTTTGGGAGTGAAACAGGAAATTAGTTGACCTTATAAATGATGCTTTGCTGCAGAAGAGTTGGTGGGGGCTTTTCAGTGTGTTCTGAAAGAGAGGGATGTCTTTTGACACCTAAAAGTAGTTAAGTTCATGCACTAACCATTAAAGTGTAACAGTCATTGCCATGAACAGTATGCACTGCATTTCCTAAGGCTGTTT
Source organism: Alectura lathami (assembly GCA_013399715.1). NCBI lineage: Eukaryota > Metazoa > Chordata > Aves > Galliformes > Megapodiidae > Alectura > Alectura lathami. Next base: position 92,403 of record VXAV01008926.1, on the reverse strand, counting down.
TACTGTGGTGTCTCTGGATCTTCGGCCATTCAGTGAGCTAATCGTAACATTGCGTGAAAGACTTTGCTCCGGTTTTGCTGCAAAGTAGTGAAAGGAAAAAGAAGTCAGTTCAACTGTTTACTGTGGTGTGCCCAAATCTTACTGTAAATCAGTGGGGAAGATTATCTTCATCTGCTTCCTACATTTAAACCTGAAGATTGTTCTGCATATTAAAACACAGTTTCAATGAAATTATTGAGGCTGAAGATTACTGCCACTTCAATATCTCTTGTTTTAAATAGGTAGGTTTGCCACCAACCTAAAGATTGTTTCTGTGGCTTGTGCTCCTGAAAGATGTTCCTTATTATTAAGCTGAAGGAAGATGAGATAGAGGACTAGATAGTAAATTTTAGAGATAATGGCTGAAAGCATGTGATCAGCATTAGCGGTTGAGAATCTCTGGAGTTAAGCAGTTCCTACACCTAACTTGCTGCTGCTAGAAAATGACAGCACTCAGGATTTATTACAACATGTATTTTGAAAGGGCAGAAATGCCACCATGGGTAGAACTCTTCTTGTTAATACCTGTGATTCATTGCAGAAATAGTTTTGAAGTGTCTTAATTCTCCCTAGTGAATTTCTAGTTGTCATTTCCTGCCTTTTAAAACAGGGGTTTATTAATGGTGAGTTTATTCCCCTCTCTGGCAAATGAGCAGTTGTCATAAAGCTCTCCTGAATGAGGATGCTGACCTCTTTTTGCATCAGTTCCAATCATTACACCCTCTGAGAGGTGAGTTCCTCCTTTAAACAGTGCCAAGAAAAGATAACCCTCACTGCTTCATGGGTTTTTATCTCTACAGCTGAAAGATTATGGGCATTATGATTAAAAAAACCCCTATAATTGTAATGTTTCAACTATGTTTTATGGAAAAAATACAGATGTGACGCATTCTAAACTCAGGAATGCTGTTTTTATGTGCTTGTGCATGCTTTTAAATTTATGTTGTGGAATTAAGTTTCAAATTTAATGTATAAAATTCACGTAAGCAAGACGTGAAGTAACTTGTGGGGTAAAAAAATAAGGTGGCTTCTAGTATCATAGCTCACCTCCCTTCTTCCTACCTCAAAATGGAGAAAAGTAGCATACTGGGAGTGCTTGCAAAGCTTGTTAACCAGACTGCTACAGGTTTCTTACAGAGTGTTCAGCTCTGCAGCTTTTCTGAGCATGCATCTGCAGGGAGCTACCATCCCTTCTATAGCCCTGTAGCTGAGTGCTTTTATTTCCATGGAAGCTATAACAAATGTTTCGTTTGTGGGAGAGAAAAAAATGCTGAGGGGGTGGGAAGGGGAATGACAACCTATACCAGACAGTTATTTGGCAATCAGTATGCAAGGAAATATTTCTTGTTTTTAATTTCCCAAAGTATTTGTTTATATCTTATTAAATGATCAAATTAAACTTTTTATTCAAACAAATGTAACTTTTAATTCTAAAAAGACCTGCTAAGTTTGGATTTTGTAGGATATTGCCTGATGTTTCTCAGCCTTTGAATTTCCTTTTAATCTTTTTTCCCAAAAAGTTTTTGCTGTTATGGTATGTAAAGAAGGCCAGATAAGTGTAATGGCATTTGTTTTGTCTGTACTGTGCCATTTCTGGTCTTTGCAATGCTCATAGTCCTTGGAGTTGCTAGAATATGAGCTAGCAGATTATTGGGCTCTTGCTGAGGTTCAGGCTTGTTTCCAGCGCAGCTTATGACAGCTGTTCTGCAGTTTCACCCTTTCTCTAAAATTTGAGTAGGCATAGCAGAAATCAAAGCAGTACGCTTATCTTGAAGCAATCTAAGATAATTCCTTCTTTCTGGTTGTTCAAAACTTCTGATTTTCTTGATTCCTTCAGCCCAGGAAAAAGCTATGAAACTGTCACTTTAGACAGGGAGTGAAAAGCTCCTGCAATTTTTTTATTTTCCCTTTTGCATCATAAAGAATTAGACAAAATGCCACAATCTCGTTTTCCTTGATCCTGTTCCTTGAGATGAAAAGCAAGAACTTCAAGTGAAAGCTCTCATTCATATACATGGAAGCAGTCGGGAATCTGTCATGAGTTTAGAATGATTAAATAATTAGACTTAGAATCATATAATTAGAGTTAATGATGTTTTAACAACCTACGGAATTATCCCATCCAAATGAGCTGTTGAGGTCTGTATTCTGTGGGAAATGTATCTCTGTACATGTAGTATATGGGATTTTTTGTTTGTTTTTGAAGAAATGTGCTTGTATGTGTCTTAAGTGGATGTCCATTAAATATGGGTTTGAGCTAAATGACATGTTTACTTAGTGCTAATTCCTCTTCCTGAGTGTTGTGTGGTGTTGGGTTTTGTGGAAGTGTTTTTGTACACTCTGCTGAGAGTATACCAGGTAGTCACGTTTTAAAACTTCCCTCATAGTAGAGGGAGCATGCAGAATACAGCGGTTTGTTTCATAACAGTCAGGGACTTCCTCTAAAAGTGAGATTCATAATTTCATATCAAACTGTAATCTGCTGTTTCTGAAGAGGGATACAAAACACTAGAGACCCATCATGACCTATTTGAATTTATGATCCAGTCCTCTTTTTAGCTGTTTACCTGGCTAGACTCATAGTATTTTTCTCCTTTTTTTTTTTGTCTAGGGTGGAGGGAGAAAGTTTATACAGCTGAACACCCTTTACTTTAAACTGTTCCTTCAGCAGGAATTTGTATAGCAGCTAAACCTTGTAGATGGGATGGGTTGGCTATTTCAGCGAGCATATGGTAAAACTAGAAAGCTGGNATGTTGTTCAGTATTTACATTCACCTTGGATTGTTACATATTGCAGCTTTCCGTAGGAAAATTTCCTCTAGGTAATGGTTCTCTGTAATATCTTGCAGCTTGACTGCAATGTTGGTTGTCTATGTTTGTGTAACTGCTGCTTTTCTTCATTTGAAAGGCAGGAAGGGGGAACATAACTGTTGTTTGTGATCGTGCATCCTCAAATTAAAATAGCTGTGATTCCTTGCATACAGAATCACGGAATTGTAGGGGTTGTAGGAGGCCCCCGGAGGTCGTCTAGACCTGTGCTAAGGCAGGTGCCTTAGAGTAGGCTGCACAGGAAAGCACCCAGCTGGGTTTTGTATATCTCCAGAGGAGACTCCACCACCTCTCTTGGCAGCCTGTGCCATTGCTCTGACACCCTTGTGTTAAAGAAGTTTTTCCTCAGGTACATGTGGGAGTTTGTCCTCATGTACACATATGCTTTCTTATGGGGAAGGCTGTAAAACAGTTCTTCCAATAATGCTGTGTTGAGCTGTGCTAGTATGTGTCATGCATAGTTTAGGTGTTACTTTTGAATTGGTTAGTGGTTACTTGTACATGTCTTAACTTCTGCTAGACAGTACAGACCCACAGTTGCAAGACAGTGGAGTTTTAACTGAATGACTCTACATATGTCTTTCTGCTTTTACCACTTTATAAATGGCTGCCTTGATGTTAATGATAAAACAGGCTGTGGGCAGAGAGGTGCTACGTGTATGAACGTGTCAGTGACCTACTTAGAGCAAGTGATAGCTAGTGTAACATGATACACATCTGAGTTTTTGGTAAAGGCTCCTTCTGTTCTTCTGTGGTCAGATTTAGGCTTGCTTTTAAGTTTGGACATACAGAACATTTCTCTTAGCTGGCTGTTAATCTTTTCTAGAGCTTGAGGACTAAACCCTCAAAGGGTGATATATGTATGCAAATTCATTTTAGACTTGGCTGCCAGTGAACTGAATGGTATCAATCTGAAATCTTTTTTTTTTTGTTTAGATATTGAAGAAGGATTAAAAAACTCCTCAAAGGTTTGGAAGGTTGGATGTGATCAGCATGAAGAGCTTAAAAGCAAAGTTCAGGAAGAGTGACGTAAGTATATCTGCTTAGTTTGATTGCTGGTTTCCATGCTGGAAGCAAGTTCTTCACCAGCACCTTGATAAGGCTGTAGGTTAATGAATTACAGAGAAGAACAACTTTTTCCAAGCACAAAGGCAACAGCCGAGTATAGTATGTAGTAGGCTGTTTCTATTTTGGACTGAAGTTCTCTCTTATGCAAAATGCAGGTATTTTACTACCTTGCTCCCTTTCTAGAATAACTTTATCAAGCACATACATGTATGATCTGTAAAGCTTCTGTTAGATCGTGGTTATGACCAGGTTGAAACTTTGTTCCGGGTACACGATTAATCCTTGTAAAAACTTTACTGCCCAATGCCTGGTCTAAGCATAATACCATTCTTATCAGTGTGGTGTTTGAGCACATAACAAATGGCCTCCTTAGCCTGTGGCAGGATTTTTTTTTTGTCAGCAAGAATACAGGAAACAGCTGTGCAATTAGGGCAAGATGTGCTGTATCAATTTCAATGTGACAGGAGAAGTGGATGCAAGGCTTCATCACTGAGGACAGCAGGCGTAAATATGGAGGTCTTACAGGAGACTCTTCAAAACAGCATTTAGAAAGGCAGTAATCTGTACATTGTATGTTGTCTCCTGATAATGGTAGTACCAGTAGTGACTCAAACTCACAGTTGTACCATACGTGTACCTCCCTTGGAGCAGTGGGACTGCTGTAGTCCAGTTCTGTCCTTGTCTTTCTCTTCCTACTGCTATGCATTCCATTTCTTGCTGTGCATTGTTGTTTACTCTCTTGTGATGGTGCTGTGAGCAGTCAGTGAAATAGGTGATTTGTGTGATGTTTGAACCAAATCTCCACAATCTAAGAAGTGTGTATGCTGGTATGAAAGATGAAACATTACAAAGTTGCAGAAGGAAAGTATGTTTGTTGCTAGAGTCCTAGAGCAGCCATGTTTGGTTAAAATTCATTAGGTTTGAAAGTGGAACTTTTTTAGTTTTGGTGTTTAGGAAAATCATCACACACTGCATTTGGGAGCAATACAATTTATGCTTTGTAAAGATGGTCTCCTCTTATTTGGTTGGACTAGATGATCTTAGAGGTCTTTTCCAACCTTTACGATTCTATGATTCATGGCGCACTGTTGAAGTGATCTCTCCAGTGATCTCAGCTTGTAATGCACTTCAGTAGCTGGGAAGAAGGAAGGGATGCTGTTGTGGTGTGATCTGTAGACATGCTGATTACTGCTTACAAAGTCTTTGAGCTGCAAGTTAGCATTTGGTGCAGACAGCTGTTATATTGGCATCCAAGCAGTACTGCTGGTGGTTGGTCTACTTCAGTTTACCAAGAGCTTCTTCTAAAAAGGCTGACTTTGTCTTTTAAGAAGTTAAACCAGTCAACCAACTTTTGGGAGCGGAGTAAAACACTTCACTATCAAAAGTGGCTTAAATAGTTACCACACCAAGTCAGCCAGTGGCACAATGTCTTGTGCCACTTCACAACACATGAACCTGTTACAAGCCTTTGGTGTTGCATCTAACTGAATATGCCTCTCAGTCTACTGTTGCTTACTTGTTGGTCAGAAGTTGTTGTTGTGACGAGTAGCAGCAGTTGCTGTTTCAGTTCACTTAACACCAGTAAAACTTTCTGTAGGCATCTGCTTGAGTGATGAGAGCAGTCCCTTAGCTAATGTATGAACATTATTATGGAGGGTAGGTGTGCCTGTGTATTAGGATGACTTCATTCACAACTCTGTGCAAGCTGTCTGGACTGCTGCTATATAGCAAAGGCTAAGTGACACGTGTGATGCAACTAGATCTTGCTGTAGCTAGTACACCCACTGTTATAAATTCTGCTAGTTCACTGGTTCCTTACTCACCTAGCCTTGACAACTCACTCCACACCTTTCCCCAAAATCAGGTGAGATCTAAAGTAATTGCGGTTTTGATACTACTTCTGTCTGCTGTCTGGAGACGAAAGTTGCAAAGTTGACCACAAAGTATTTTTCGGATACCTAGTGGTTAGGCATGTAGCTCTAAGAGCACAGCAGCATAAACTTGTGAGAGTCTGATTTCCTCTGTGTTGAAGCCAGACCTTAAGGGCATAATTTAAAACAGCCAACAGGAGCTGTTCTATGTTTTGTGCATGATAAACAAGGAAAGTTATCTTTTCTCTTTAGCTTTCATAAGCTGCTCATAGCTATAATTTGGGAGGAGGAGTGAGAGGTGGTTTTAATTGGAATTAGTCTTATTTGTATCTCAATTCATAAAATATGGTAACGGCTTTCAGGATGAGGATAAGAGGAAAGTCAGCAGGGATGGGGAGGCTGTTCCTCATTCCACATCTCCTGTATTGCATTATGGAGGAAATCTTTAATGTCTGATTCTACAGAACTGGAGGTGTCTTGGGGGAGGGGATGGTACCTTTCTTTCTAGCCTCACTGTTTGCATTAAAAAAAATAGGCAAAGGAGTAGGAATGAGTCTTCAAGGGGAGTGTGGGAGACAGGAATTACTCAAACACTTCTCCAGCTGATAACATAAAACTGTATACTCAAGTGAAGGCTGAGTAGGCAACTTTACTGGTATATTAAAACTCTCTAGGCTGAATTGGGCACAACTGCTGGTATTCATGCATACATGATCTGTCTCCCTGCTTCAGAGCTTTGTGATGGTGCTATGTCTACACTACTCTTGCAGCTTCAAAAGAGATGGCCCTGCTCCCTCTTCTATCATCTCTGCCCTTCTGGTTTTAAGGATATCTGACTCTCCTTGAGGGTATCAGTGAGTCAGTTCAGGAACATAGTGATGGAAAACTTTGTGGGGTTGGTTTCAGCTGCTTTAGCTGTTTAACTCCCTGTTCTGTCTCACTGTAGGGTCAGCCCTGAGAGGAAGGGTGAAATTGAGGAGGAGCAGCAGTACTTCCATTTCTGCAGCTGTTTTCTTGGTTTAGCTGTGTTGTCAGATCACATCTTCAGATTATTGGCCTAAAAAGCACTAGGTTGGGCATGCCAGCAAAGGAGCTGTGGCAACACACAAGTAAATAACATTACTAATTCCGGTATTTAGCAGAATTGGTATAGTCTGCAGCTGAGAAATGGGAGCATGACACCTCTTGTGGCTTTGCACTTCATGGTTTTGCTGCTCAGGTCCTCTGAACCTTACCTGAATCACTATCTATGTGCATAGGCAGCTCAGTTAACTGGAGAGTCTTTTTCCCCTTGACACATTTAATTGCTGTGAAATCCTTCCTAAGGGTGACTGTTGCCATGTGAACATGTCTATTTGAAGTGATGGAGTGAGATTTAGTGCTCTGTCACAAATGAGTTTTAGCAAAGTATGATGCATGGTTACAGGAATATGTATGTAGTCTAGAAATCTGAACAGGATACCTAAGTGGGAGCAAATGCTGAGACTAGAAGGTAAGGAGTGGATGTGCATACTTCAAATAATTGTAGACAAAATGACAGAAGTTGCGCTTATGTCTTGATAAAGCACTAGTCTTTTTTACTGCCTGAGGTGCTATATTTTCCCTGATCTTTCCTCACTTGTTTGCTCCTTATTATCAAACTAAAAATCTACATTTGATAACACCTAAAAGCAGACCAACAGATGGCCATTTAAATTGTTGTAAGACACCCATTGTATGTAACATTTGAAAAAGTTGGTGTGAAAATAGCAGGAGCTATCACTTTAGAGTTTGAATTTATTTACAGATGATCTGTAGGAATTTCATCTGTAGGAGTAGACTGTCTGTAGGAATATTACATGGTGGAGAATACATGTCTCTAACCGTTAAGGCAGAAGTTCTTTTGGTGTTTCTGGCAAAAAAAGTAGGATGTGGATAATCCAATCAAAATCAGTGCTACTGTTGTCTTATTGGGCCTCTTAATTGTTGTTAATATTTGAGATTTTAATGCTTTCTGTAATAGTTAGTCAGCTTGTGGCCTGACTTCGAAAGTGACTAGAATCTGAAACAGGCAGATGAGGGTTGAGTGGATTTGCAAATGTGCAAAAATTTCAAACCTGTCTGAACACATTTTGTCTGCTTCTTGAATGTCACAAGATGCTTGTCTACATTTTTAGGCACCTACATACATTTAAATATCTAGCTCTTTGACATTAAGGTGTTGTAGAAACCCGAATGATTTAGGTGATTTGGTTTTAGCTGTGTTTGTAATTCTTCTAGAAAAAGGATGTTGTGTGAAGGCTGTCATGGGCTGGATTGTTTTCACTCTAACTCAAATCAGTGGGAATAACTGAAAAGTTATAGGACCTTTTTCTAGGAGTAGTGAAGATCAGCAGAAAACCATTTCTTGCAATTTGACAACAGATCAGTTTTCTTATTGCTAGCCTGTTGACTGGGCAAGACAAAGATTAGAATTGGGATTTATTAATACCTTCAATATTGAATAATTCAACTATTAGAATGTCTTTTAAATATAAAAATTTGACTGTGCAGTGAAGCAGAAAAATTAGGTATTGTCAGAAGCAGAGCCAAGACAGGCTGGGATTTCCCAATGCTAACTGCCAGCTCAAACTTCTGGTATTTCTGGGAATGCCCATTTGTTGCCCAGCGAATAGGGGAGGAAAAGTTTTCTGTTCTTATTGAAATTCCTGCTTTTTTTTGCCTGTGGTATAGTCATTATTCCATAAATCTCAAAATAAAAAATATCTCAGTCTAAACCTAGAGGCTGTGCTAATTAAGGCTTGGCACTTCCTTTTCATAGAATGGCTTGGGTTGGAAGGGACCTCAAAGATCATCTAGTTCCAACCCCCCTGCCGTGGACAGGGCTGCCAGCCACCAGATCACTAGATCAAACTGCCCAGGAACCCATCCAGCCTGGCCTTGAACACAGCCAGGGATGGGGCAGCCACAGCTTCTCTGGGCAGCCTGTGCCAGCGCCTCACCACTCTCTCAGGGAGGAATTTCTTCCTGATGTCCAACCTAAACCTCCCCTCTTTCAGTTTTAGCCCATTCCCCCTTGTCCTACAATTATCCACCCGTGTAAAAAGTCAGTCCCCCTCTTCCCTGTAAGCTCCTTTTAAGAATTGGAAGGTCGCTAGGAGGTCTCTCCTTATTTCCCATGCTGCGTGCATTCGTATAGAGGCACTTCAGCTGGGCTATCAGTTTCCCCTCAGACCCTGGCACACCCCTCCTAGGCTGATCTCTGATGCACTCTGTTTTAACCCCTTCCCCCTTCAAATCTAGTTTAAAGCTCTCTCAACTAGTCCTGCCAACTGCTGGGCAAAAATCCTTTTCCCCCTTTGGGACAGCTGGGCCCCATCTGGTGCCAGCAGACCAGGTGCCAAATAGACCGCCCCATCATCAAAAAACCCAAAGTTCCTCTGATAGTACCAGCCTCTTAGCCAGGTGTTGATGAGGTGGGTCTTCCCGTACCTGCCACTGCTTCTCCCTGCCACCAAAGGGATGGATCTAAACATCACCTGCGCCGCAGACACCTCAACTAACTCCAGCTCCCTGAAATCCCTCTTTATTGCCCTTGAGCTTTTCTCAGTCACCATGTCACTGCATACCTGGACTACCAGCAGCGGGTGGTAGTCAGAGTGTTTCATCAGATCAGGGATCTTCTTCGTAATATCCCTGACCCAGGCCTCAGGAAGGCAGCAGACCTCCCTATGGATAGGGTCCAGTTGGCAAATGGGACCCTCCGTTCCCCTCAGGAGGGAGTCCCCTACAACAATCGCCCTCCTTTTCTTCTTAGTAGAGGCAGTCTTGAGGCGTGGGGATTTGAATGACAAGCTCACCCCAGACAAGCTCTCAGAATTACATTCATCTTCAATCTCCCTTATTTGTTCCACTATTTCCAGAGCCACGTACCGGTTGCCCAGTGGCACCTGGGCAGGTGAGGTAGGCCTGGGGTTGGGGTCGGCCTACCCTTCCTAGCAGGGACCTGTTTCCACTCCCCCCGTCTCCTGGGCCATACCCTTCCAACTGATCTCGATAAGGCAGGGGATCTACCACTACTTGTGGAGCTGTGCTTTTCTCTCAGAGCTGGCAGGGAGGAGATACACGCATCTGTCTCCCTCTGGCAGTCCCTGATTGCTCTTAACCTTTCCACCTCCCCCTTTAGCTGGGCCACTAGGCTGAGCAGCTCATCCACCTGCTCACAGCGCACGCAGGAGCTACCTCCGCTGCCCTCCAGCAGCAGCACCAGACTCAGGCACTCCCTGCAGCTTGAGACCTGGACTGCTGCATGCACATCTGTGGTCTCTGTCTGAGATGCCATGTTCTTTGTGGTAAGGGCTTTCTGCTGTGTAGTGACCATGGCTTGGTCTAGGTACTATCAGAGACCAGCGACTGACAGTGCTCTGCCCTCTGTAGCGTGGAGAGGTGCTCTGAGCTGCCTGCTTGCCCTGCCTGCGCGACCTGCCGCGCAAGCTGCTGTGCCACACCCTGTTTGCCCATCCTGTTCGCCCTGCTCCTGAGTCGCTGCGCTCCCTACGGACTGCTTTTGTACACCTGGGGGGGGACACTGGCACTCCTGGCTCTGCCCACACCACGTCAGAGCCTCCGCACTGCTGGGTGTGTGGGGAGCTGCCTTGCTCACCTGGAGAGTCCTGGCACTTCCTTTTTGTGTTTTTTTTTTTTTTTCCCGCGATCAGGACCCTCGAGGAACAGTCCCTCAGCATGGGGCTCCACTCCTCAGCTGATCTGCTTGAGGTCTTTTCTTTTAGAAAGAAAAAAGAACAGAAGTTTACACAGCCTTCCAAGAGGACAGCTCCGCAGATGAAGCCAAAAGTCCCTCCGAATTGAAGCAGTCCAAGGGAATACCTGTCTTCAAGAAACCCAGGTTTTCCAAAAATAATGAAAAAGATTTTAAAATAAAAGAGAAACCCAAAGATGAAAAACACAAGGAAGGCAAGCATAAGGAAAACAAGCATAAAGAGAAGAAGTCAAAAGACTTTACTGCAGCCAACGCTGTTAAACAGTGGAGAGAGAAGAGGAAAAAGAAAAAGCCAATTCAAAAGACAGAGATACCTCAGGGGGACGTCCCGAGTCACCGACCCGTGTTTGGCATTCCGCTCTCCGATGCAGTAGACAGGACCATGCTGTACGACGGCATCTGCCTGCCCTCAGTGTTCCGTGAATGTATCGATTACCTGGAGAAGCACGGCATGCAGTGCGAAGGCATCTACAGAGTGTCAGGAATAAAATCAAGTCGATGAGCTAAAAGCTGCCTATGACCACGAAGAATCTCCCAACCTGGACGAATACGAGCCCAACACAGTTGCCAGCTTGCTGAAGCAATACCTGCGAGAACTGCCTGAAAATCTGCTTACCAAAGAGCTAGTGCCCTGCTTTGAAGACGCTTGTGGAAAGAGCACAGAAACTGAGAAAGTTCAGGAGTGCCAGAGGCTGCTGAAAGACCTGCCAGAGTGTAACCATCTCCTGTTTTCTTGGCTGATTGTGCACATGGACCACGTAATTGCAAAGGAACTGGAAACAAAAATGAACATCCGGAATATTTCCATAGTGATCAGTCCCACTGTCCAGATCAGCAACCGTGTCCTGTATGTATTTTTTACACATGTTCAGGAGTTCTTTGGGAATGTGACCCTAAAGCAGGTGACAAAACCTCTTCGTTGGTCAAACATGGCAATCATGCCAGCACTTCCAGGAACACAAGAGAGCATCAAGGAAGAAATCAGGCGACAGCAGTTCCTACTGAACTGTTTACACCGAGAATTGCAGGCAGGGATAAAAGACTTATCCAAAGAAGAGAGGCTCTGGGAGGTGCAAAGGATTTTAACAGCTCTTAAGAGGAAACTAAGAGAAGCCAAGAGACAGGAGCGTGAAACAAAGATACAGGAAATCGCAAGCCTGTGGAAAGATGATGTCTCCAGAGAAGAAATGAATGAGAACGAAGAAGTTATAAACATTCTTGCACAGGAGAATGAAATTTTAACTGAGCAAGAAGAGCTGCTGCCCATGGAGCAGTTCCTGTGGAGACAGATCGCCTTGGAGAAGGAAGAAATAGATCGCCTCCACACAGAGATAGCTGAAATACAGAGTCACCAGCAGCATGGCCAGAGTGAAACAGAGGAATACTCCTCAGAGAGTGAGACTGAGGATGAGGAGGAGATGCAGGTTATTTTGGAAGATCTGCAGAGGCAGAATGAGGAACTGGAGATAAAGAACAACCACGTTTTTAATGACCAGTGTTCTAACTAGTAGGTTCCTATTCATCAGTTTTTAAAGTATAAACTGCTACGTGGGGGTCTGGAACTGAAAGATTGCTGGGATACATTCCACTGAAATCACTGTGTTCCCATGTGCTCTGGAGTGTGTGTGTGTAGGAGGAAAAAAAAAACTGGGTGGGGCAACTTTAGAATGAGAATTCTGCTTTATTATTTTTAAACAGCCCTTAAATTCTTTTATCCTCTGAAAAATACAATTGACCTAAAAAAGATCATGGGATTGTTGAAAATGGCACTACACACCCTATGGTACATGTATTACGTTCTATCAGAGTGATTGTGACAAAAAAAAAAGGCATACAGAATTCACTCTGGCTAAAAAAGTGGAATAGCAATGCTGTCTGATCATGCTCCACAGTTATTTAGAACCTACTGAAAATTGCTTTTGTTTAGGTGTCTTTGGATTCCACTACACAGTGTGTAGGGTGAGCCTTAACTTCTGGATTGTATAGGATGTTCTCAACGACCTTCTCCTGGAAAAGAAGGATTTATCCTTCTGTCTCTCTTGACAGAAGTGTGGTCACTCCTGCTTCTGCCTTCCTCTGTCGGGAGTTGACAATGCACCCTCCACCACGTTTTCAGCTCGGGAGCTACTTGGCTTCATGTTTCCAGTTTTGGGCAATGTACAACTGCTCTAGTGAGGCTGCTCTCCCAGACAGGGCTTAAATGTTTGTGCAGAAAAGAAGTTAAATGTATTTAGAGTCCTACTGAATATGGAGTAAGACCTGCTGCCTGTTGCAGCTGGTTTAATGTGAACATCTTGCCATCAAATAGCATGTTTTGACTGGGACAGAACGAAAAGGGAATAAGTGAAATAAGAACTGTATTGTGGTGGCTGAAATTGTGGTAGAGGAACATGGATTTGGAGTTGGTTTACTTTGAACAAACACAGTTATTTCCTAGAACAGGATTATAATCCAGGAGTATAGTAGAGAACATCTTGGTTGGGTTCCCAGTGGGCTTTCTCAGTCTGTAGTGAGATGTCATTGTCAGCTACAAATTTGTGATTGCTTTGGTGCTAGTCTGATGTCTGTTAAGTATGCATCGCTCACCCACAGATTAGCCTGCTCATGGACAGTTGCAGTCCTGATCAGATAGCCTCATAATGTCATTGTACGGCAAGCACTACTCTGTTAAACGCAGCTGAAGGAGTGTCAGATCACACCTGCAGGGCTGGCCTCACCCATCTACTTATACTACCAACAGGACAGAGAAACTACATCATGCTCACCTGGGCTCTGCTTTCCACACTGGTTATGTCCCAGAACCACTGCTCTAAGGAAATGACATGCAGCTCCTGCACTGCTTTGCTTTTGGCTTTCTCATCCACCCATGCTTGTGCCCTCACTTACATGAGGAACAATATCTCGCATTATTATTGGCACTGGAGTCATATTCTAGCTAGTATGGAATGACACAAGGCTAATGATTCTCCTGCAAATACAAGCTAGAGAAAGTTCTCCTTTCCCAAGTGCCTGCCTAAGCCTCTCAACTTTGTTATCTCAGACTTCTTGCTTTCTCTCCTGTTCAGAGTTGGAGCAAGGGCTAGAGACTGTGTGAACGGGGACATCGGTTAGTCACTGGCTGGCCTCAAACACTGATCTGCCCTGCTAGCTTGACCAGTGCCTGGCCAGCTAAACACTTTGCAGCTGTGTTCTGCGTGTTCCAGGATGGCCGCAGTGGCCATCTTCATATGCCTCCCCCATTAAAAACAGCGTATGTAAAGCCTTTGTGGAGTTGAAATTTGCAGCCTTCTCATTACCAAATTGTTTTAAATGGAGTTGAACTCTGTAGTGGTTGGGAAAATTGCATTATATAAAAGCAGAAGAGTTAGAATGTGAAACTATCCAGTTTGTTGACAGTTCATTACGAACTCAAGAACCTAAACTAAGCAGCATGGAGTGGAGGTGAGTAGGAAGAAGAAAGGCAAACTGGCATATACACACTGGAAGAAGATTTCTTTTTAAAAATATTGTAACAAGAAAGGAATTTTTGTGTAGAAACATCTTTTGTGTCCCTTTAAACAGAGCACAAATGTTCAAAGGCCTGAGTTTGGAAGAGCTGCAATAAAGCAATTGTATTTTTTTCATTTGCTTATCTTCAGTAAGATTTAAATGTAAAATAAAATAAATGAAAATTATAAATTAGCTGTCTGTGTGTTCTTACTGTGGTACACTATATCCTCGCTCTTCCTTTTTGGCACTATTTGTACCTTGTCTGATTTTAACAACAACAACAACAAATCTGCCCAGCTGTCAGTGAAAACTCATGTGCAGAGATTTAATTAGTGGTCCAGCCTTCATGTCTGAAGTGTTGTCTCATGTCTTACTAAGAATAAAAATGTTTGCTGTGAATAGGCACACAGTAATAGGCTGTGTGGTATTGGCTAAAGGCTAAACCACTCATACTTCTTACTCTGTTAAAGATTTTTGAGCTTCTTCACCCTGTGCTTAATATTTTGAGAGTCTGTGAATGGTACTGGCAGACAACAAATGTTAACACATCTATCAAACTGAAATACACATGTTGTTTGCCTTGTTCAGCAACAGCCTCCAGCCCTGTTCTTCAGGGAGTTGTTCTGCTTGCTTGTTGTCAAATGCCCAGCTGAGTCCAGCATTAGGGACAGCTTAAGCCATTTTCTGTTCCCTTGCTTGCCACAGTTTTGCATCTTGAGTTTCAAGCCATGCATGTTCTGAAGATGCGTAAAGTGTAGAGGAGAATGACGGCGTCAGTGGCCATTCTTCCCAGGAAACACTATGTGGTCATTAGGGACAGTTGGACTGTCCAGCAAAGTGCTGGATGCATCGCTCAAAGGTATAGTTACTAGAGCTCAGTGTGGGGCAGGCAGGTAGAGGAAATGAGAATGAAGAGGACTTCCTATGTTGTGGTTGTTATAAGGGAGTTTCTCTCTCTCTCTTTATTTTTTAGCACAGCTTTGAGAAAGTATTTTCTGTAGGCTGAAAGCAGACTTATTACATGAGGTTAGGTTGATGGCTGGTGTTTGTACCTCACCACTTTGTGTTTGCTATGGTGATTTAAAAGCTGTAGACCTGTGTAGAGAGAAATATAAAGTTGGGATGAGTATTTTGGATTTGGGGAGGTGATATAACTTCAAAACAATCTGAATCTCAAGCTAAACTTACTCCCCAGATACACTGCTTGTGCTTATCTGAGATGCAGTATACAATTAACTGTCCGGAACACTCAAACAGTGCAGATGATGGCAGAAGTCAAGGTGTTTTCATAACTTTGCAAATGACGTGGTTCCCAGTACTTATGTATACATCTGATACATCCATTCTGCTCTGCTTGCAGGTGCATGCTTTTCTTTCATCTTTGCTTTCTTTGCTGTGTGTGGTGGAAACCTCTTGGGAATCTCATAAACTTAGGGAACCTGTCTGCTTATCCAGAGACTGAAACAGTGCCCTTTGAAGTCAGATGAAAAACTTCAGTCTGCCTGGCTGAGCTTTGAATCAAGAACCAAAACTAAAATGCTGACTCCATGGAAGCAAATGGTGGGGCTTCAGTGAGGCTTCGAATTCCCTTTATTTTAGCACAGAAATATGTGCACCTGCTGAGGATGCTCAGTTTGACAAGTTACCCAATAGCAGGTTCTTTGTGAGGTCTGGATGTGTTGTTCTTTTGCTTCAGGGTGAGATTGCTTGTGATCTGACATGATTCTGTTAAATAGTAACATCCCCTCACTGACCTTGCACTTCGGATGTGAATCTTAGACTTCTGATAAAACTATAAATTACAGATCTATGTGAAGTGCTCCACTTGAGACATGAGTGAGCTTGGAGTTGTAAGTAAGCAACAGTGTGGGCTTACGGAGTGCAAGTCAATGCAGTGCTTGCAAGAAGTTCTGCTGCATGCCCCAGTAATAAACAGGTTGCTGTATTTTCAAAGCAGAAAAAACTGTATCATGTACAAGCACCTTATTAGCCACAGAGCTATATGGTATGTGAGTGAGAAGAAGCTAGCGCGGTGTCAGATTCAAGTCTTCAGTTGTTTTGCATTTGTTGTTTAAATGCGTATTGACAAGAAGCAACAGGGAAATAAGCTGCGTAGCAATGCAATCAGATTTGAGATTATAAATCTGAATGCAACCCATTTAATGAGGGAAAAGGGGATTTGGCTGAAGGAATTTGTGACTTGTGAATGCGTGTATGTGTTCAGTTTGGAGGTGGAGTTTCAAAGGCAATTGAGATATGATGGGTTGACCAAGTTATTTCTGTGTATTTGTCAGGTAAGGAAGCTGGTTATTTTTCTGCAATACTTCTGGCTGTGACTAAGGGCATCTGAACAGAGTGTCATGTGCTTATGCCTTCTGTTATTGTTTAGAAGGCTTCAAATTTCAGTTATCTTGAACCATGTGTTTGCTGCACTTACTGGCACAGTAACTGCACACTTGAGGGTGGGATTTTTGTGGATTTCTTTCTGCCCACCCACATATGTTCCTGTCCCGCTTGGTACAATCAGCCTGTTGCACTTTGCTTTTGCTGGACTTCTCACAGCTGTCTCCCATCCTGTGTCAATGTGTGATGACAATTACAAGCAGCAGATGTGCACCTTTGCAGTTATGTCAGAGTAGGTGTTGCAAACAGAACTATGTGTGCAAAGTGCTGTGCAGCAACAAAGCTGCCCTAGGCTTGCTGTTGGGCCGCTCTCTTTTTGCAGTAGTGAATACCACTTCTTAATGCGTATGTTGTTCACTGGCGAACTTGAAGTTGCTCAGGGTGTTTTGGTTTTGTTATTCTTAATGTAGGTTCCTTGTCTGCAAGCCAGGTCTCGCTTCAGGTGGATTGCTATGCTGGTTATTTAGCATGTTGTGCTCTCAGGAAGGAGGTTGTGTTGTACATGTGTTTGTGAGGAACGTCAGCTCAGACTGTCACAGCAAAACTTGCTTGATCGTTTGCTGTAGCGGAGCACATCGGCTATCTCCATTTGCTCAGATGATGGTAAGATGCATGAAATCAGATGAAGGCTGGATTTTGTTATGTTTGTGAGTAGTGTTGCTCTTCTTAGAAAATAATTTGAGGTAGAAAGTCATTTATGTAATGCTGACTAGATTGTGACATAGTGGATGAGACATGGCAAACATAAGCGTTTTGAGGGGAAAATGGCAACAGATGAGTTTTTTCATGTCTGTTGAAGGCTGAACATCAGTTTCTGTTGTATTGATTAGGACTTTCGGATAGTGTATACTATGTTTTTCTCATCTTTTTATGGCTGCTGGTTTCTTGCAGTGGTGACTCAGGTTGTGTTCCTCTGTAAGCTAAGAGAGGGAAAAAAACCTCTGCTACCTAGAAATGGTACCCAAAATATTAATGATAGATTTCTTCCTGCTCTTCTGCGTTAGTAATTCTTCTACTCATTCATCTCCCATCTCCCGGATAACTCACAGGTTTAATGTTTGTTTTCACTGCATCATTTTCATTTTCTTAGGTTTATGTTTCTATTTTTAACAGTAATTGTTGTTGTTTTCCTGATTTGTAAGGCTTGCATCTTTGGTCTGTAAATTAGCTATATGATGCTTAGTAGTTTTGGTTTTATGAGTGTAGAGTTGTGTTTGCTGTATGTAGAAGGCTGAAACAACTATGAAATTACATTGTTTGACATAGGGAAAACAAATGAACCGATTTTAAGTGTCTTGTGCATGCACTGACAGCAAATTTAGTAGTCTCCTTTAGAGGATGGGACTGGGTGCTGTAAGTCTTACCATCAGGATTGACTTAAGCTCCTAGACAAACAGCATGAGAACTGCCAGGCTTGTACAGTAAAGGAAGTTAGAAGATTGGAAGAAGGACTCAACCCCTCAATTTTCAGTGCAGGTTTCTGTAATCTTGTGCAGGTGCTTGTTTTTCCACTTTCACATATCCAAGATGAGGGAGGAGGTGTGTAAGAATATGTATGTAGGGTAATTGTGGTGGATAAGAAAGTGATTCTGCAGTGCTCGAATACTGTAGAAACATGGGAGCTGCATGAATTCTCTTGAGAGACAGCCAGCTTATACCTTGCCCAGCTTTACTTCTGTATTAGCTCTACTTAGGTTTGAGAATCATCAGCCTGCTCTGACCTCGGTGTGTCTGCTGGCTGTTGTTGTAAACTTCTGTCTTTGAGTTTCCTGCTGTTAAAATCTGTCAGTAGTAATCTGATGTGCTGCTGCTGAGGCTGCTGGAGATTTGGCCTTGCATGGCACTTTGAATTTGTCCCAGAAATGTGTGATGGTACTGCCTGAGTTTTTTGCATGGACACTGCCATCAGTAGGATTCAAAGGGATGGTTTTAAATATGGAAGCCATCAATGGCCATGATCATGATCACAAAGTCTCCTGTAATGATCTTTTCTAAAAAGTGTGGACATTTGTTCCTGATGACAGAGTGGTCAGGACCATGTAGAATCAAGTATTTTGCATTGTAATATCTCAGTTGTTTTCAGTAGTCTTGCTCCCAGTTTCCATCGATGCAGAATCACAGTCTAACCTGGAACATGCCTCCTGTGTTTTCAGTGTGTGTGGGATTTTAGATGCATTAGTTTTCACACACACAGCTGAAATTCATCCCATTTTCAAGTATGCTTGAGTAATCCATATTGATTAAGCAAAACACAAAGGAAACAATGTGATCTTGCTATATTCCATGATTGTAACAACCCCCTTTGAAATAAATCAGTTGTTTGTCAGAAAACTCATGTCTGCATATGCACAGGGCATTGCTGCAGACAGGAAATGCCCTAGTCTGTTGACCTCGTCTCCCAGAGAAAATCAAAGCTCTCANGGATTTGGTGTCTGAAATAGGACAGGAGTTTATTTACCCCAAAAAAAAAAAAAAAAAAAAAAAAAAGAAGGAAACGAAAACCAACTTGTCTTAGTTGGAGACAAAGGGAATAGTATGTATAATCTTTGTTGTTGTTTTAGTGTATGAATGTGCAATCTGATACTTAAATTGCTTTCAAACCTTTTTTTTCCTAATGCAGCTGAAAAGAGTGAGGTCAGATGTATTTTCTTAGGGCTGTATTACACTCCACAAGGGTGAAGAGGAAACGGTTTAAAGGAATGCCAAGAAGCCCCTATTCCCTAACCAATTCCCTTGTCGTCTTTTAACCGGCTTTATTTCGCGTTGCATGCTTCAGCTGCTGTGAGCATTTCTGGATTTAGAACAGGGGAAGATTTCAATGTGTTCTTAAGTTGCATCACCCAAATTCTTTTGCCTGCAGTTGAAAAAAGAAAACTGACTAGATCTTAAATACATCTATATACAGCCCAGATGTGGGAAATTGAAATGTTGATTAAATCATCTTTGATCTTTTAGAAGTTTTGGAAGTGATACCTTATTAATACCAAGAAATGGTGATAGTTTAATGCAACAAGAATATTCATCTCCATTCCCACTGATTACCATGGGCCTCAGGAATTTGCAGCTTGAATTTATGCAGTACAAGTCCCATTTAGTCACTTT
>VXAV01008926.1:24024-50279 GCA_013399715.1 Alectura lathami | reverse complement strand
ACAATGATGAAGGGAAACTATCCTTTTGTTTTTCAGGAGCAAAACAAATGAGCTGATACAATAGTGTTAGAGATGTTATTGCATCACTAAAGAAATCTGAAAACATACAATTGCGAAACGTACAATTGGATTAAGTATTTGTCAGTCTCTAAGATTAGTAATTCCTTTAACAGTTATGAGTCAGTGTTTAGAAGAAGGTGTACTAATTAGGTACAGAATTAGCACTTTGAAAACAAGGGTCTAAAATTACTGCTAAATACAGATTTTCCTGTTTTAGCCTCCAGCCTCTATGGCTTTCCTCTGAACAGGAAAAAGAATTACCAGCTTTGTAAGAAAAATAAGGAAATGTACACTGATAGCCTTTCCTTGACACTGAGATGGAGTTGATAGAACTGAGTGTTTTTCAGGACCCTTGTGAGAGACTGCTTTACCCAACATCATGTCCAAGTTTGGTTCTGTTTAATTCATGGATACAAGAGATTGTGTTTCATGGTACAGATAAATAGGAAGCATTTGTTGAAATGAGGTACTCTTAAATCTTTCTTTAGTTGTGAGAATGTGTTTTTTTTTCTTGCTGTTTTTTAAATCAAAACAAGTATGGTTGGAAAGTACTGTGAAGATGAAATGAAGTTTCTGCTCCTGTAAGAGTCTAATACCATAAAAACATGTTTTACTTTTGACATGAACATGGTACCATTCTGCAACATCAGAATTGCTTTCAGAATGGCCCAGGCTTCCCCATTCAATGTCTCTAAGTCTCCACAGTGCTCCTTCCACACTGTGAAAATACTGAGGCATAATTTGGGGCCCAGCTCTGTTGGTTCTCAGGTCCAGGATGTTAATAACAGCGTAACTGTAGATNAGATCAGAATACTGCATGTAGCGCTATATGTCCATAATTTTTCAATTTAATGTTAAAAAATATTTAATATTAAAAAAATATCCATACAGCTACTTCTGGAAGATGTGGCTATTTCTGTACTGTAAAGGTGAATGCTCTGCAGAAAGCTGTTCTGCTGTGGATTTTCTGCAAGCCTTAATCTTTGCATTTACTTGTAGCTTATTCAGTTACATGTTTTAGAAGTAAACTTGTTATTTCAGGTCATGAGAATCTGCACACACCCACACCCACACATCTAACCTAATACTAGCCTATAGTTAGAAAAAGAAGTACAACACCTAATTTAAGATTATCGTGTTACCTGACATCTCCTTTCTTTTCCAAGATTGAAAAGAAACTAATAAAAAAAAATATGTAGAAGTTAGGTGCTACTAGTCATCTTGGTGATTTGTTGGAAGGGCTATTCATCAAGTATCCTGTGCTTAAATATGTCATATGACTGTGTAATTAAAAAAGACAGAATAAGGATAAACTCCAAAATGAAAGGCACAATATGCTGTCAAACAAACAATGTTAATTTCAAACCATTTAATTTACATGTAGGATACTTTTTTTTAAACATCTGTTTTTAATAATTGACTCCCTTTAAAAGGATGGTAATCCCCAAATAAAGAATATGCAACGAGTTTCATTTTAGGTGGAGCCTGCTGCTTGGAAGGGCACTCATTGCACAGAGTCCAAGTATAAGAACATAAGAATATAACCTGCTCGGTGTGCATTCACGCACCAGTCATAACACTGCCATAAGCCAGCAATTGTTCTTTGTCTTCTGCATGCTGCTTCCTTTGACAGAGCTGCTGTTCATACTCCTGCCTCCAGGTGCTGTTCTTACAGCTCCTATCTGCTTTCCTACTTGGACTGCACTCTCACCCTGATGTGGTTTTTTAATTTTAATTTTTAAATTAATTCATTTATATAGTTAGTTTTTAAAAAAATAGTAAGGTGGGTCACTTTTCTCCCCTTTTCCCTCTCAGGATGAGCAGAGCCTGCAGAGCTGGTTTGTATCAATGTACACCTCATACTTTTTTTTTCCCTCTCAAGTCCAGACGGAGAAGCATTGAACATTTTGTTCAGCTAGTGGCAAAAAAAACTCTGCAGTGTGACAGAACAAAATGCTCNTTTCTCAAGGAGCATATTAATATGATTCCAGTCTTTGCCAAAGTTGTTTGTGTAGAAATCTAGTGCTGATAAATAGACAGTTATGCTGGAGATGAGCTAACTGATGTCAAAGGGAAAGCTGAAATCTGCTGGAGGTGCTCAGCTGAGGACAGCTGGGTGTTGTGCTAATCCAAAAGCAGCTTTTAATTGTATGTGAAACAGAGACTTTTCCCGAAGGCTGTGCCCTGTTGTTAGTCCAGACTAGAAGAAAAGACATGGGTGCAATTTTCACTCCTTTTCCTGAGGTTGTTTTTTTTTTTTTCTGTAATTACATGGGATACAAAAGGTTCTTTTGTTTTCTCAGTAACTTCCTAGATCCTGGTTAGAGATCTGGAAGAAGAAATAGGTCATGTCCTGAAAGTTTGGAATGGGAGGGAGTATCATCACATTATGAAGTAGTGTCCTTTCAATGATACAGGTGATGAGAATGACCAAAAATACATTAGTGAATTATGTTTGGAAAGGCTTAAATGTAAGCTGCTTGTCTGTTGCCTTCAGCAGTGCTACGGATGTACTGCCTTACAGCTTGACTCCTTTGTTTCAAAGGCAAACATGAGGGTTAAAAGCTCAGCAGAACTAGTTACAGCCAGCAGGGGTAACTCTCTTGATCTGTTATGCTCTGCTAAGTGTGACCTGGGGAAGGCCTTAAACATGGAAAGTTTTGGCTGGGCTGTGTTTGTAGGGTGGGATGTGAATCAGCTGAGGCAGCTCATTGCTTGTGTGTATGATGTATGTGATGAAGGTCTCATGGGGCAAGTGCAGCTCCAAAATAAAAACTAGGACTGGACAAATGAAGCAGAAGAACAAAAGGGGTTATATCTGCATTACTTTTCTGCAGAATTCCCATGTTAGAGATCATCTTTGGTGATCACTTAATTCCAGGCTCCAGCCATTGACATCCTGGGAGCCTGTGCTACACAGGCAGCAACTTTATTTCATGCAGCTTTCTCTGTGTCCTTTCTTTAGGCTTTTGTTTCAGCTTTCAGTGATGCTAAATGTGTGCAAGATCATTCAGGGAAGTCTGGACACAGTGCCAGCACTAATATTTCTTTCTCCTCCATTTTCTGTAGACCAATGAGTGGAATAAGAATGATGATCGGCTTCTGCAGGCTGTGGAGAACGGTGATCCTGAAAAAGTGGCGTCATTGCTGGGTAAAAAGGGCGCCAGTGCCACCAAACAAGATAGTGAGGGCAAAACTGCGTAAGTCTAACTTAAAACAATTCTGATTTAAACATGACTATGGGAAAAAGTAGCCTTGGATGTGCAAGCTGCTTGTAAGAATTAAGAACCAGAAACTGTCCTGAAAATGAAGTGTTTTTTTGTGTGTTTGGTTTTTTCACCTGAAGCTCAGTACCTTGTGAAAAGCTTCTTTCTGATGGCCTATATTTATAATTCTACATTTAAAATTCCATTTCATAATGAGAAACCTGTTGAACTAACTTGAAGCTGGACTGCTGGACAGATTGATGCCATTTTAGTACAGGATATTTTGGGAGTCCAGGATTTCATGACACTCTACAGATTGCACACTCCAGAAGGCATAAATCTTTGGGGCTATTTTTTTCCTGTGGACAGGACAGAACTGATGTCAGAACTGAAGATAATTTTTCTTTCTAATGAGTTTGAACTGAAATTTTGATGATGAGGTTTTAAAATCTTGCAGATGCTAATGACTTGTGCAACTGTTCCTTACTTCGATTGAAATTTGGCAATGAAAGTTTTATGTGAATGAGATTCCTTTCACAGTCTGAGTTATATTTTTATTGAGACTCAGAATAGTATTTTCGTCTATTCTTCCTCTTATTCTCCTGTGAGCAGGCTTAATTATGGAAGATAAAAGATTCCAGTAAGAAAGTTACAACATGTGATTGCTTAAGCTTTCTTTCTTAAGGCATTGGAAGATGATTAAATGAATATATGAAAAATAGGCTTCCCGTGAGAAAAGCAAAGCCTTCATAAAATTCTGGATAGATGAGGACAAAAGGAAACCGTATGTAGTATTGGGATAAGCAGAACAAGGCAGATAATAATACTAAGTTCTAATAAGTTATCTCTGTGTTATTATTACTTAAGTTTCTTGCTTGGTCTGTTTCAGTTTCCTACATCTGCTCTATTTCCATTCTGCATCTGAGGAAACTGAATGATAGCTGACTCATAGTGACCTGGACCTTCTTACTGAAGTTGTCCACATTCTCTTAGTTACTTCAAGTGGCCTTTCTCCACAGTTAAATATGATTTTAATCTTAAAAGTTGCATGTGCATGTTTTTCTTTTGAAATGGAGAATCAGACATAATCAGAGAATGACTTCTCAAATTCAGAAGATTCAACAGATGTTTAGCAACTTGTGTTTTTCTAGTCAGTGTAACCTCAGAACTAGAGTCTTAAGCTGCACGGTAGCCAGAGTAACACTGATATTTTGCAAGTCTGATGTATAATTTGATATTATAGATTTTTCTAGGGAGCCAAGCAAGATTGAAATTATCAATAAATACACACAAGCCTTTTGACTCTAAGGACTGGGATCGTAACTGAAGGGATTCGGTGCAATGATTTTCTTCTTTACAGGAATACACTTCAATATTTCCTCTTCTTTTTAGTTGCTGGTAAAGAAAAAAGTTGATTATTTATATTGATGATGCAGCTGGCTAGAGGCAGATACAACTACTTTTGATTTTAATTTTTAAAATTTAATTGAATTGAATTTTGATTCATGAATGTGAATTAATGCTGTGAAGATCTATGTTTTTGCTAGTGTAGTATGCTCAGTCAATTATCACTTATTTTCAAAGTATTTCTATGTAAAAAAAGTGAACTTGAGAGAATGAAGAAAAATACTATTGCTGTGATACAGAAACATAGCGTGTCAGCCCTCATTCTGTTTCCAGTGCTTTGAGAAACTTAGCAGGCCTGCCTGGGTTATTTCTTCTTCAATTTTGAACAATAGAGACAGACAGGTATAGAAGCCATGACACTGATCTGGAGAGACGTAGCTACCACAGAGTATTGTGACCCAAAAGCAAACTCTAGTATGGCTTATCACTAACAGGCAATGTCTTGTTTGCATCTTCCCTGTTTCAGTCTTTTGTTTTGTTTTGTTTTTGTTTTGGTGTGTGTGTGTGTATACATGCATGCTCTAAAACCAAAATACTGTTGTCTAAGCAACATTACCAAATACAGAATAAAGCACAGCCATCGTTTCCATACAGGTAGGCTTGTCTCTCCTGTGTTTGTAGTCTGATGCCAGGGCTTCATACCTGCTCAGTCAATCCTGGCTGCCTGGCAGTGCCATTTTACTCTGACTCAGAAACTCTGCTTAGAGGCTTAAACTCAGCCGCACCCCAGCACTGGGTCTCGTAGTGCCACAGGAGCAGGATGCTAATTTGTCAGCTGCCTCATCTGGAGCATGGGAGACTCATGCTGGTAGGGAACGATCTGGAGGGGTCTTTTGGGGGCAACTAGCTTCCATCATGCTCAAATGTCACTAATTTATTTAGAAAGTGGTCTGCAATGCAATATGGGAAAGAAGCTTTTCAAATTAGTGGTCTATTGATCCCCTGTGCATATATATTGATGCTTTCTTTAATTAGGCTGAAGGTGACTAACTAGAAGAATATGATGAATTCAATTATATAACAGCTTGCATAATGTGATTAAAGACTTTGAAATGTGCTTGAAAGAACAAAAGGAGAAACAATTACATGTGGTACAGGTTTGTTAGGCCCGTTGTTGTCTGTTCTCTTAAGGTGTAATGTGTTTCTACTAAGGTGTTTTCTTGTTCATTCTTTTTCTTAGTAACTTTTCAGACCAAAATCTTGATATTGCTGTTTATCTGATACACAGTTTTTAATGATTATTTATTCTAAACAAAAGATGAAGACTAATTTTTCATGTCTAGGGGGGTACTTCTAAGTTTTTGTTTTATAATCAAATGGTTTCTTAATATAAAATGCTTGAATCAACAGTAACAGAGACAAGAACCTAGGTTTTTCTGCATCTGTCCAGCTGAGTACTGTATGTGTCATTCTACTGAGTCCTGCTACAGTGTACTCCAGCTTTGGCTCAAATTTGAACATAACCACCTAAATTTTGCCTGTGTCCTCTTTTGCCTCTGTCCTATAGTTTCTTTTCTCTGTAGCTTGCTCACATGCAATAAAATACAGAAATTTAAACTAATGAGGCCTAGGTGTCTAGGTACCAATATATTGCTTGGAGGTAGCATTTACAGATTTTCGTTGGGAGTTCTAACTCTCCAGCAGTACCCTTTTATTTTTATTTTTTTTTTAAAAAGGGGGGCTGTCAAACTATTAAACGAAGTTTTTTAAGACTTGCTTGACATCCCTACCACCACCACACAGCCTCTGACTCAGTCTTTACTATAATTAATAAATCATTTTTAAGGCTGTGGAGCAAATCCACCTTTGGCATAAGTTGACACAGCTCCATTGTTGCTCCCACTGGTTATAGAACCTATCTGGAAATCTGACTCTGCCATTGTAGTCTTATTCTGCCAGATTTTTATTTTTTTTATTTTATTTTTTTTTGGTGTGTGTGTGTGGTTTTTTTTTTTTCCCCTTGTTCAGCTTCCTTAGAACAGTGCTTTCCAATTAGGAAGGTGATTATTTAACTCCCACTTAACAAAAAAGGTTTTTCAGAGAGAGCCTTTTCAGGAGGGGATAGGATTCATTCATGTAGTACTCTTTCCACAAGAACAAATGTTCAAATGGGCTGTTATTTAAAGAATCTGTAGCTATTACTGGAAAAAACAAAACAAAACAAAACAAAACAAAAAAAACAACAAAGATTGGAAATGATTCACAACGTAAAAATGGCAGCACTTCCATGTCCTAAAGTTATTTTGTCTGTGTGCCAGTGCATCACTGCCATGTTTGCATGTAGTACTGAACTAGAATTAAATGCCTGTGGCTATTAAATGAAACAATAGGTCTCTGTAATTGAATCAGCTGTTGCTTAATAAAATGAGTCTGACAATGGTGCAAAAAAGCTTTAGCAACCTCTACAAATGCAGTTTCACAAAACTGTTGACAATAGCAGTCAGTAGAAATGATATGTATTTTTTGAACCAGAATGTTCAGGCCTCAGAGGCTGAGCTGAAAATAACTTTTGGAACATGTTACAACCTCAAATCCTTTATCTTGTACATAGTATTCACTTTTGCTTTCTCAGTTTGGTATCTTATTGAATTAGGTGATGAGTAGCATGGAAGGCATCACTGAGTAATTTAGATATTCAATACTTTTTGAAAGGGGCCATTTTCTTTTTTATTCATCTTAAAAGACAGCTTTTGAAAGAATACAGGCTTATTACAGTTATTATACTACTCTGGTTTAGAAAGAAAGCCACAGGAATGGTTTAGAGAGCTTACCTCCAAAATCAGGGAAGTACCTTTTCAGGCGAGCCCAATGGCTGCAGAATGGAAGAACTGTAGCATCTCCCCTTTGATTTGGAATTATATTAATCCTCTAGAAGACCTTCAAAATTAAGGAAGTCTGCACATTACTTTATTGTGCATGTACTGGAGGTCTTCCATCTAACATAATACACCAGGAGATGTTTCTTTTGCACTGACTGTCATCTCCAGAAATTGACCAAACACTTAGGTACAAAAGCATCCTAGCATAATGTCTTTTGAGAATTATACCTGGGTGGGAGATGCAAGGAAGATCTAGTACGTGAGGAACACTCAAGGAATGGAGTTCACTAGTGTTCCAATAACCTAACAGGTCCCTGACTGGAAAAATTTTTTGACTTACGTTTATCATGTAGTGCAGGCGGTAACAACAATGTCTAGGCTTCAGAGCACAAAATAAAGACAATGTTTAATTGCTAGAGAACAGAAAGCTGGAATCTGATTCTTAGTTCAAAATTACTTGTAAAGTTTGTTTCCATGGGAGATTGGGTGTAAACGATTTTTATTATTTTTATTGTTCCCAAAACTTCCTTGAAGTTCTTTTCAGGTTAATATCCTGATTGCTGATTTTAGTTCCCCCTGCCCCCTACAGCATTGTTATGAATGTAATTAAATTGTTGATATTTAATTTCCTGATAAATTACTTTCCACTTTAGTATAAATTTTAGAAATGCTGATGAAACTTCTGGGCATGGTTGGGCAAAACCATCATCTGCCAGGGTAGTAAATTGGGCTAATTGACTTCCTGTTACAGTCGGTATGAGCCAATTGTTAATGTGTAGTGAGAGGAATTCCTTGTATCTCCGCAATGGAGATACAAGCTTAACTTTGATTTTAGAGGCTGGCAATGCATGAAGAAATCCATAAATCATACAAACGTTGTAGTACTGACATGCATACCTTATGCAGCCTTTTAAATAAGGTCCCTGGAGTGCAGTTCATGCCAGTGGTTTGTTCCTGGCTCTTGACCGTAAGACAGTTTCTGATGGTCTGAGTATACAGCCCCTCATTGGGACTTGGAGATGCATCATGATTGAATTTTTAGATCCTAGCTATATTTTTGACAGGACTTTAAATGAAAAACATTAAACTTATATGTGTATTTTTGAAGCATTCTTTGGTAAGACATTTTTGTATTTTTCTACCTTCATATGTAAAAGTAAAAAGTGATGATCTTTTAAAGAGGCAGAAATTAATGCAGTTTAGTTAGATTTCAGTTATAAAGATCCTAAAGTTCACTTCTGAGAAACTGGGACTTTTTTACTCTCTCTTTACTGATTTAATGTATGGTAAAAACAAATTCCACTTCTCTAAAAAACAAACTCCCTATTTCATATAAATTGCTTAGATCGTTGAGAAATATCCCATGGGTTTTGCATCTTAAATGCACAGGACTTTCTGCAAATGACAGCTGGAGTTCATGGAGGAAACAATTTATTTCTTCTCAGAGCCACCCTACATCTTCTTTTTATTAGTTGCTTTTTCACATAGGCTGATGTATGAGTAGGTCCATCATCTCAGGAGGAAGCAAGTTGCCTTCTGAATGGCCTCCATCCATGTGTTTGGGTACCCTGTGAGCCACCCATCCCACTCTGGTAGGATTGGCCAAACCGGTAACGCAGCACCAGGCAGCAGATGGAATTCCCTGTAAAACAGGTACTTTTGCAGAGTTGCCAAATACCCAGATTTTACCAGACCTGGCCAGTTTTCAAGAAGCTTGTGAGATGCTTGCATCAGAGCATAGCCTAGACAGTTGGGAGTCTTAATGTGCCTGACTAGGAACAGCTGCAGCTTGGCTTGTGTGGAGACAGAACACAGTGCCCTGCTTCTGTCTTGTGAACACTGTGGCTGCTCCTTGCACTCATCCAAGCTGGCAAGGGAGCACAGGGGAAGCATGCCTCTTGTGGGCTGGGCCAGAACCAGGCCCTCCAAGGCTGGAGGGGACAGGACAAAGGCTGCAGTTATTTTTCAGATTTATATCTACATAATGGGTTGCAGTTGTTTGACGTGTTTTTCAGAGACTTATGCAACCAAAGGAGCTGTATGTGTAGATTTTAATTACACCAGCTGGCTGCTACTAGTTTAAAGTGCCCTAATCTAGGAAGGGAGAGAGAACAGATAAACAAAACAGAGCAACATATAATTTTTTTTTTCTTCAAAACATTTATTTATCTGGCTTATCTAGCACTCTGTGTCTTCTGCTACCTGCTTTACAGGTACATGCTGTGTTAGGAAAGCAGTAAATAGAAAATGCAGGGAAGTGCTGAAACTGGCTGTTTGTGCAAGTCTGTTCCGTTCCCTGCCCTTCACAAGTGTGGAGTCTTCATTAAAAGCTTTACTAGTATAGTCATTCTGAAATGCTAAATCAAAATATATTGTCATAATCTTTTAACAGATTTCCAGAACAAGTGTTCACAGATCATCTTAACCAGTAGTCTCTGAAGAATGTGTTATTAGTAGATTAGTGCACTTGGTTTTTAATTCCCCTATGAAGTAAGAAAAGTTCACTTTATGCAGTTTAAAAAAAAAAAAAAATCTGTTGCTTCAGATCTGAAAAGGTCCAGCCTATTAGGAGCTTAAAAATCATAGAAATTTCAAACACAGCATATACCTTGAGCTATCCTTTGTCAACGTCCCTAATGTCATATAAGGATATCTGTACTCTGGTTCCTGGAGTACTGTGTGCAGTTCTTAAGCCTTGCTGGATTTTCACGCAACAAAAATACTTTCTTTAGATTAACTTTTACCCAGTTGTTCTCAGCCTTTTCCAGCCTTTTCCTGGCTTCATGTTATGTTAACATGCTTCAGGATTTCCTGGCTCTAATTTCATGACTTTTCATGTAGTAAGATGGTTATTAGTGTTTGCTGGCCCATAGACAGCAGTATCAAACATGTTGTGTTGGAGGACGGAGGCTGAGGGAGGTGCTAGTCGTTGCTTTCATTGTTGGCCTTAATTTTGAGTTTGAACTCTTCTGACCCGACAGGCCAGGGTAGCTGATGGGTAGCTGGTTTGACTTAATGCTAGGTAGCAAGTTGTACCAATCTGGACACATCTATGGCATCCTCGGAGGCTTTGCCCCATGCTAAAAAGATGTTTTGCCAGAAGTCATATATATTGAGAAGCTAATTAAGCATTGCTGTGGGCTTAAGATGTAGGATTTATTTATTTATTTATTTATTTTAAAGAAATAATCAGAAGGAAGCTTCCCTGGGAACTAGCCAACGTTATGCTGATCTACAGGAAAGATACAAGAGAAGCCCTAGGAAAGTATAGATATGTTAGTCTAACCTCAGTGCCTGGAAAAGTTGTGGAGATGCTATTGAAAAGCACTTAAAGAAGCTATCATCAGACATAGTCAAGGGTGGGTTTGTGAAGGGGAAGTCCTGCCATAGTAATTTGGTCTCCTTTTACAATAAGGTCTCCACTTACTGGATGATGGGAAGGTGGTGGACATAATCTTTCCAGATTTCAGTAATCCCTTTGAAACCATTCCTCACAGCATCCATGTGGACAAATTGTCCAACTGGGAGACAAACAGGTTCACACCATGCTGGGTGATTGCAGGGAATGGGGCTACCCCTGGATGTTAAGGTCCTTGGAAGTGTCCAGAGGAGGCAGCAAAGCTGGTGGCAGGGCAGGAAGGCATGTCCTGTGAGGAGAGGCTGACGACACTCAGGCTGTGCAGTCTGGAGAAGAGGAGGCCGAGAGGTGACCTCACTGCTCCCTGCAGCTCCCTGAGGAGGGGAAGCAGAGGGAGGTGCCGGGCTCTGCTCCTGGGAACCGATGGCAGGAGGGGAGCGGCACAGAGCTGCGCCAGGGGAGGGTCAGACTGGACATGAGGAAAGGTTTCTTTCCCTTGAGGGTGGTCAAAGACTGGAACAGGCTTCCCAGCAAGGTGGCTGAAGCACCATGGATGTCAGAGGAATTTGTTCAAGAGGAATTTGGATAATGCCCTTGGTAATATGCTTTGACTTTTGGTTAGCTCTGAAGCTGTGAGGCAGTTGGACTTGGTGATATCTGTAGATCCAACTGAAATGTTCTACTCTGTTCTCTACTCCTTCAGTTTATTCCATCGCTCTGACCTTGCCTTTTTAGGTGCAGGCCACAATCTTATTTCTAAACTTTTTTAGCTTTTCAGCAGTTCCACTGTTTCTTGCGTTTTGTCAGTTTTTGTACCCTGACACACCAGAAATAAAGTTGCGTTTCAAGACTTTCTGGCAACACTTAGGAGTGTCCTGAAGCTGGCCCTTGGCAGAAGAATCTCTGTTAGAATTTGCTGACGTTGGTTACTGAGGGTCTTGAAAAATGGACACTCTGTAGGAAACTTTATATGACAAATTGAAATTGTGAGCGCTTTTGTTTACAATTAATGGCACATGGGAGAAAAATCTATATGTTTCAGACTTGAGGGAGTTTGTGGTGATGTGGTAATAGAATTTGCCAAAGAAAACTGCGCATGAAATGGAACTGCTGGAACACAACCTGAGAATGAAAATATAAAGGTTCTGGGGATCTCGGAAATCTCTCTCAAGAGCAGCTGGATGGATATTTTTGCTGAGTTTGAAGGCTAAATAAAATCAGGAGTCTGTAGCCTGCCAGCTTCTGTGCTGTATGATGCAATCTCTTCTTTCCTATTAAGAAACCAGCCATTCATCAAGCTTGCCTTTTTTTTTTATGTCCTATACCTTGAGGTGTGTATGATTGAAACAAGACTTTCTATGCTGTGAGGCAAAGCTGGAAACATTTTATATGAAAACTGTGAATTTTTCTGAAAGCTAGTCCATAATATATACTAACACAGAAGAACCATATATGTTTTTTTTGGCCAGATGGTTTTGTGTGTACTAGGGGAAGATGGTCATGTCATGTTTAAATAGAGGATAGGAGAACACATTCTGTGTGCATTGCTTTACATTGTAGCAACTCTTAGTAAGATGGAGAGAGGGGGAAAAACTCCCACAACTCTGACTAAATCAATAACTGCGTATGTCACCTTCCTTAAAATCATAACCTGCCAGCACTCCAAAAGATAGTAGAAGCTGACTTCTTGAATATCTTTTAACGCTCACAATACTTCCTTTTTTGAGTTTTTAATGCTGCCAGCATCGTCAGATGCTGGCCATGGAAGCATAATCCTTGCTGGGACAGTTACTGCTTTGCTGAGAGCCCTGTGGTCAGCAGAGGAAGGAACACAATCACCTTCTCTTTTGGGACCTTTCCCATTCTTTAAATATGAGGGTGATTATTTTTCTATTAATTGGGTTCATTGGGTCAGAAGTTTTTTTGGTTAGGTTTAAAAGGCTTACTTTCATCACTATTTTTTTTTGTTGTTGTTGCTGATAAAATCCCAAAACATTCACCAAAAAAAAAAAAAAAAAAAGCCCTTTCTTCTCTAACTACTGGTCATTGTACTACATGCCAAAGGAGACCACATTTGGTATTATTCCTGAGTAACTGCAGGCACATCGTCTGTGATGATGCTCTCTGCTACTCTCGTTGTGCTTAGAGCCCTTTCTCATCCAGGTCAGGTATCTGCCTCCCTCTAGCACTTCTGTCACTTGGCCTATGACAGAAAATGATCAAAGCCCAGATAGCATCTAATACATTTGTTTTTGCTGTTTTTATTGAAGGGATGAATTGAGGCTTTGAGGGGTAATATTGTCTTGGAAAATCACAGACATTTTAAGCCAGATGCTGCCTCCAAAATGTGTAAAAGTTCAAATCAGTGCAGAAAATGATCCAGATTATCAGTGGGTCTCTTCCTGCCTGTGATAGCTGGCAAATAATTTGCCTGTCTCATCTGGTAGCAGCAAGGGTTGAATGTTCTCCATTTCTTTATTTTTTAAGTCAGCATTACAAAGACTCTTAAGCAGCTCTGTGTCTTTATTTTATCAACCAAGTTTGTTTGTATGAAGGTATTGGCCCGTCGGGAAACTGTAAATCATCAAACTGTTGGCAGACAAGTCAGATTTTTTGAAAGTCTATAAAGATTTGACGTACAATAGAAAATGAAGAAGAATTATCTGCTTTGGGGAGGGATGTTTTTACTCCAAATAAACCTTGACAATGAGTATGTTTGAGTTCACAGTGTATTTCAAACATTCTTGCACTTAAAATATTTTCAGAGCACTCAGATTAAAATAGCATAGAACAATAGTACTGTACGCTTGCATATATGTTTCACTTTGTTCTGTGTTGGTCCTAATACTGTATTTGCTATTTTCTGTTCACTTAGCATTCATAATTCAACCATGTTCTTTATTTGCTTTGGTTTTCAATAAATACCACACTAGACTGTGTTCAGGCCCTGAAGAAATTCTGTGTTACAGAGAATAGTAATTCTGCCCCCAGAGAACTTGGGAGCATGATCCTGCCATACAGAAATGGAGTACCTAATAGGATGTAATGTTTCTACTTTTTTAATTTTTCTTTTCACAAATTTCCATGTGTTAGAAGGTTATTGTCTTAATTTGAGACTTTATATTTATTTTTTCTTGTTTTATCATGTTCCAGTCTACTTTTGTGGTATTTTCCCTAGTTATGTAGACCACCCAGTTGTTTTAAACCAGCTGTCAAAATAACATTCAGTAAGAGGGTTGTGCTCAGTTTTGCAGGATGTAGCTGTGTAAATGGTTAAGCAGAGAACCTGGATTCAGCAGACCTGTGTCTCGTTACTAACAGCACCTCAACAAACTCAATTAGTTCAGTTTTTACACGTCTAAGCTCTAAATGTGGATTAATTCTGTTCTTTTACCTGAGGTGAAATTATTTGTAAATAAATGGTTTATACGAGCTAGATAGTAAAAATTACAGCACTTTTTTGTTTGAGTTACTGTCTGGCAATTAATTCCTGGAAATACTCATTCTCAGCCTCTTAAGCAAAAGCCAGCCTTATCTGAACTCTTGTGCTCTGTCAAGTCACTGATTGAAAAAGTCTCCATTTCCTTGCGTGTTTGACTTCATAACTGAAATACAGAAAAAATACTTACCACTGAACGTGGCACTGGCTTATTTAGGACAGTTGTGTCACTGACATCTATCTGTAAGAAATCTACTGTTTTCAACAAGTTCAGAGATGCCATGCAGGTGTCCACTCTATTCAGTCACTAAGCATTCTCTATCAATGCATTCTGAATATTTAATTTGAGTAACAGGAGAAATTACACCTGACAGGACGTGGAGGTGATAGCCTCGCAGCTGTTCTCCAGTTGACTCTAAATCTGATGAAGTTTTGCTCTGTGCTCCCTCTTACTGTCATGCCTGTTTACTCCAACTGGGCTTTTTGCTCTTCCTGAAGAATGTCATTTTTCATTTTATCTTGTTCAGAACTGAGTAGCTGTGGGACCTGTACATTCCCAATGGGAAAAAGCAGTGTCAGCCAACTGATCTTTATCAGCTGCTGCGAGGTGGGTCTGAATTCTGACTGGCCTCATTTCCTGATCCAATGAGAAAAGCCCTGGGAAGGGTGGCTGATACTCTGCTGCATTGAAAGGTCTGGAGACAATAGTAAAATACCATCCTGCCCCACAGGAATGGTAGAAATGTTGTGTAGTAGTAAAAGAAATCTGTCTCAAATCAGTTCAGTGTGGGGTATCAAGATGTAGCTGGCAGTGGTAGCAACAGATCGTGAAGGGAAAATGACCTATACTGGAATGGGGAGTTAGGCTGAATGAGAATGTAACCCTCAGCGTGGCCCTTGCTCCCAGTCAGGACTGACATGTTTGTTTTTGTTTGCCTGTCATTGCATAACAAGGAAGTGGGAGGAAAAGTTATTTGCTTAAATACAAGGGGAAGTTTATTCATGAAGGATGCAAGAAAAATGCACCACTGCTCAAGGCTTCCAGATGGTGAGAACTCCAGTGTTTGGAAACCTGCAGCTTTTGCCTCAAATGTTTTAGGAAAGTTGATGTCGCTTGTAAAGAATTGTTCTGTACTGAAATAAATGTCTCCAGGCTTCTTTGCTTCAAGAACCTCCATTATTACACACTAGCCCTCAGTCTCAACTACTGAAGGTTTTTTGTTTGTTTGTTTGTTTTTGTTTTTGTTTAAAATAAAAGGAAGAAAAAAAAAAGGGGAGGGGGCTATTGACATTAAAATAAAATAGAATTCCTCTTCGAGGGGAAGGTTTTTTTTTTTTTTTTTTAAGTGCTCTTAAGTACTCTGACTTAAGTATGACTATAATAGGCGTGTCCCAGTCTGGAGAAATTCTCTTCTTTTCCATGAGCAGGTCTGATTTCCAGTAAGCCTGTTCAGTTCACTAAACATGCAGCTAACCTACCGTGCCTCCCACCGCAATTGCTTGTAGATTATTAAGAGAAGTCATTTCCCTGACAGGGTTATGTGAGAGATGGTAGCAATAAGGAAGGGATACGCAGTCAGCATTTGTGAGGGAGCTGTAGCAGACCCAACACTATTAGGCCTAGGTCACTGTAAAGGAGTGTGAGTTAAAATCATAGAATCATAGCATGGCTTGGATGGGAAGGGACCTTGAAGATTATCTAGTTCCAACGCCCCTGCCGTGGGCAGGGCTGAACTCAGAGTCTGATGAGCTTTAACTCATCATGCTCTGTTTTCCTGTGACTCTCCAGATAACTGTGATGCTTCAGCTTTTGCTTTTGTTAGATCCTTACATCCTTCATACATTTTCTCATCTTTTCCGCCACCTGTGCTGCTTACAGATGATGTTTCTTCAATTTAAGACAAGTGATATTTTTGATCATGGCTTTCTTAGCTTGTAAAATTTCTGAGAGCATGAAATTAAGCATCTGCACGTGTAATGACTTGTTGAGAACTGCTATGGGAATTATTTGCATTTCTGGGATTGGTGTGATGTGCATTGCCTGAAAGGGGTTAAGTTTTTCTTCCCTCTTTTATGCTTTCTTTGCAGTCTGATTTTACCTAAATTGAACTTGTTTTGCTCCTGCATATTCTTGTTGCATTTGGCACTGTTCTCCACAGTCTTTCTGTAAAACCTTAATGTCCAAGATTTAGTCAAGTTGTTATTATTCAAGTATTTATTGTTCTATGAATATTGTCAAAAGTAAGTGAGCCAAGTGCATGCTTCACTGTCTTCCTGATACTTAAGTGACTTCAGTTGTATTGCATGTCTACATAAATTCATCTGATTCTGTTTCAGTATTTAGTGGGTATGTTCTGTCAGCCAAATTAGAGGTGTTGGAATTTGTCCGACTCCTTTTGCCTTCTTCTTCCAGCTATCTTCCCAGAGCCTGGGAAACCTCTTCTTCTAAAGAAGAATGTTTACACGACTTTGCATTGGTCACCAAGTACATGAAGTTTTGATTTTTTTTTTTCTTTTTTTTTTTTTTGAATGACCAGAGAACAGCCAGCAGCAGTGCTTTTTGTGCTTTTCGAAGTGTTAACTCTTGAGTTTGTTTACGGCAGTAGAAAGTGTGTGGATGAGCGTACAGCAAGTTTTTACATTTTCAGAGTAATTCAAAGCTTAAGCACTGCCTGCCTACTACTTGCAGGCAGCATGGAAGGACGCCATGGAGGAAGGAAGGTAGTTGCTGTACTTGGTAGAAGACTTCTTTCCAGGAGCTCTCCTGTTTTGATTAATTCTCAGCTGTTTGCCAGATCTTGTCTGTAGCCTTTTTCCTCCACTGGCTTTGCAGGAAGGCTGCAAAGAAAAGTCTAGGGCTTAGAGAAACAGTGTTGGAGTTCACATACTCTGTGCCAGAAATACCTGTTTCATTCTTGGGTGCTGTTCTTCCTAGTTGCTCTGCATAGCAGGCTAATCAGTATTAGTTNAAAAAGCTTCCAGCGTAGGTGTGTGTGGTGTTAAAAATGATTTTCTCTTTTATAAGATCAGAAAACATCCCAGGATCATAGGTTTTTTTTCAGTTTGGGGCATGCTTAGGAAGGAACTAGCTTTTCACACAGTATTTAATAGAAATTGGAAATATTTTGTCTCTTTTTTTTTTTATTATTATTTAAAAATTACTCCTTTTGGAAAACAACTGTGTATTAAGCTGAAATTAGCAGGTCTGTGGGGAAGCAGTATGTCTGCTTGTACTTTGTCCATGTCTTGACACTCCCCTATGTTGACACAGTATGCATCAAAAGTATATGAACTAACCCATTTTCAAAAGACTGTCTTTACTTCCCATCTTAATTAAGTCAGTAACATGTGCATAGGGCTGTTTCTGTTAACCCTGAGGTGCCAAGGATGTCAGAGATGAACGTTCAGTGTAAAAAGGCTTGAATTCAGCATAAATTCTTTGGTGTGTTCTGTAATTATATATTTACTAATTGACCCTGTTAAGTGTGTCCTGCCGTGGTGTGGATGGTAACCTCTGCAGTTTTCCACTGTTCAAGCAAGCAGATAGTGCAGATGGATGGAAAGCAAAACCAGATGCTGAAAAATGCATCCCTAGTATGGTCTCACAAATATCCAGTAGCTTTGACTTCTCCAGGCTGTATTCACAAACACTGCTTTTGGGGATATTTTTGCCTCTACTGAAAAATTGAATAGAAAATTTGAGTCTGTAGAAGGCAATTTAGAAGAGGAACTTGATTAAATTTAATTTAGGAACTGTATCACAAAACTAAATTTTATTTGCTGGAAGAGGACAACCTGAGTGACTAGAGCAAAGCCAGTTTTTTTGGGAATGTTTTTTTCAGTAATTTCCCAGGCCCAGGCATTCTGTGGGGATATATTGCATCACTCGGGACATTGGTTTAGAAATTAGGTTGGACTAGATAGATGCACATGAGGTATATGGCCTTGGTTAGTGAAACAGCACCTTGGGTAAAGGTGTGAATAGAAAAGCTTTTTGATGCGTCTTCTCACTTTCAGAGCTATAATCTTCTTGGGAGGTAGTGGAGGGTTGCCAAAAGATCTCAGGACAGGGATGGGAGAACAGCCAGTTCTTGGTTTGTGAATGAAGTATAAAAAAGGTATTAGAAACAGAGAAGTGTCATATAAATATTCTCTTCCAGTTTTCACCTGGCAGCCACAAAAGGACATGCAGAATGCCTCAGGATTATGGTGGCACATGGTGCAGATGTGACAGCCCAGGATGGTGCAGGTATGTCTCTGTGAACCTGTGCATGTAGTGTAATATTCTTCACGTGCCTGTTCTTCTCGATGTGCAGATTGCAATCACAGGTTTGACAACGCTGCTCCCCTCAACTCACACCATGTAGGAAAAGCAGTTGTAACCGTTGCAGGTTTGGACATACTTGCTTTTCTGCATATAGGATTCAGATTTTGAGCCCTTGAAAACTTTTGCCCTACTGGACTCTAGTTGTTGCAGAATAGTTGATCATTTTATTAATTATTGTTGTTGTTATAGTTCCCTTTCTCCCTCCTCTGCCTGCCCCCATCCCCCCTGCAATTTTTTGGTAATTTCATTTGAGGCTTTGCATAGATTAAATCAGGACCTTATGTGTTGCTTTTATGTGTATCCAAGCTATTAACCCCATTAACTGTACTGAAGTTGCAATTTCCTCAGGATTATGACATAGTGAAAAGAGCTGATACAGGTCAAACTGAGCTGAGAAATGTTAAGTGTGCTGTTTCAGCCCTCGAAAGTCCAATGCCTTAATTACTACTCAACTGTGAGAATGATGGGAGCTGAACTTGAAACTGGCAAACTCTTCTTAATAGCTTTCAGTTGATGTATCTGTGGAATCTGTGCCCAGCGTTTTCTATGTCCAGCAGAATCACCTAAATGAGGTGTCAGTATTCTGTCTCTCCAGTAGCAATCTGTAAATATTGGGTTCCCTCGGTCTGTCCTGGCCACCGCTTGCAGCCTGAGTTTGTCATAAATAGAAATGATTGGCCTCTATGAGGGAGTGTCTGTGATACTGGAAGAAGCATTCAAAGTAAACATAATGATAAGAGAATATGTACACCTGGGATGGACTATTGTTCAGAATTCAAACTTCATCTTGCCTCAAGATTTATTA
This sequence comes from Alectura lathami, assembly GCA_013399715.1. Lineage (NCBI taxonomy): Eukaryota > Metazoa > Chordata > Aves > Galliformes > Megapodiidae > Alectura > Alectura lathami. Next base: position 30,858 of record VXAV01008926.1, on the reverse strand, counting down.
GTCACTTGGATAGTAACAAGATGCCTGCTCTCGCTGGAGAGTGTCAACCCTATGTTCCTTAGGTAATGATTTTTCTGTAGAAGTCTCATTATTTACTCTGAGGTTCTGCTGTCATCAGTGCCTCTGTTGTCTGTACTGATTATTAAAACTTAGCTCTTTCTTTCTTCCTTGCACAGATGATTTAGTCCTTTGCTGTCTTTGGCCTTTTAAATTTTTCAGGTGTTCTGTAAGAAGAACTTAGAGGACAGACTGCAAAATCTTTAATCATAAATCCATAGTCAGTAAATCACTGTATTACATAGCTAACTTTGAACTCACAGATGCTAAGTCAATTAATAGAAAGAGGAGTCTACAAGATGCAGACCGAAGTAGTGGTAGCTGATGAATTTGGCTGGTTTTGCTCTTCATGGCGGATTTCTTTTTCATTTTGGAAAAAAAAAAAAAAAAAGTGCCGACACATTGACAGACTCTCTGCAAGGGAGACTGTGTAATATATTCTGTTTAATGCAAGATCTTATTTTATTTTCTTTGTCCTGACTTCTCATGTGTTGTGATAAGAACAAGATGACATTTAAAAATCTTGCCTTTATTGTGGAAGAATTCATTCTAATGCCTTGGAGTGACTGAATACTAACTTTTGCCTTGTTTTTGTTGGTCTAGGGCACAGCGCTTTACATCTTGCAGCAAAGAACAGCCACCCTGATTGCATTAAGAGGTTACTTCAGGTAAAGTAAAAATTAAGCTTATTTTCTTTTTCAATTTTCCTTAGTTCTTCTTCACTATATATTGACACATTTCCTGCTAACAATTAGCATCACACTCCTATCTGTTGTCCTGTTCCCTTGCAATTGAGAGATGTCCTTGAGTTCAAGACCTTTTAGGCGCCATAAGTAGATGACAGAAAACAGTGTGGTATATCCCCTAGTGGTCCACAATTTCAGTTTTCCCTGTGCAGCTGATTGGACAGCAGGACTGGGTCTCAAGCAGGTTGCAGCTTCTAGTTTCCCAACTTTAGTCTATGTGGTTGGATGACTTGGAATTAGATGGTATAGAAGAGGTATAGAGGAAAAAGGATTCTTCATTTGTGGTGGGACTTTGATATTGACCTACTGGAATGTTTTCTGTCTGTGCAATATAAAAGAATACATCATTTACCATGGACATGTCTGTGGAGTTTGGCATCCAAACTACTTTGACCTTTGACTCTAAAATATGGAAATGCTCAAATCCTTTGTGAAATGAAGCAAAGGACAGTGAGGGGCTAGAGAAAAACAGGGAAGAAAAAGCCAAGAAAAACAGAAGTGAAGATGAAAATAACATTCTTATGACATAGAGGCTGAAGATGTGTTTTAGCAAGCAAGGGAAGATGTCCATCTCAACTCCATTTCAGAAAGGCAGATAAATTCTGGAAATGGAGGTGATCAGAGTTATGTTACAGAGTTTAAGGAGAGCAGAGGTTCAGTAAGAGTAGCTAAGATGCTGGATGAAATAATGAGTCTAGAAAGTAACGCTGCCTGAGTGCGGTGGTACAGAAAGAGATTGGATCCCATATCTCAACCTCGAAATTCCTTTTCTCTGGTTACTTCAGGGGTCTCCAATTCTGTTGTGACTGATCCCTGTCAATGTCTCTTACTATATTGGGCCCAATTCCACTGACTCCCTCTCATTGCAAACTGACATTCCTACTCCTCCACTGCCTTTCTTGCACACTTCGAAGGGGTTATCATTAAGCAAGAAGACTGCTCTTCGGGATTTCATTATAAAAGTCTACTAGTTCTAAAGCATTTAGAGCAGAAAAGAGCGACATCAAGCTGTCGCTAATTGCATTGCATGCAGCAGCATGATCAGCTCAGCAGCTGAATGTTTAGTTTTGTACCAAGTATCTGCTGCCTGTTTACCTGCCAGCTATAACCACAAATCGCTTTTGTTGATGTTTTGCTAATTTTATTACAACATGCGTATTTCTAAACAAGTTGGTAAGTGCAAACTGTTTGGTAATATTTTCCAATAATTCATGCTCTTTGGGTTGCTTAGTTCCTTCTGCTAACTGCTTTGTAATTATAAGGTCTCTGTACATTTAAGAAACATCTAATCTTAACGTAGATAATTATTTTACACATGATGAATCTTGAGATATTTTTGTTATAAAATTTGGTAATCTACATGAGACTGTTTACCCAGGAAATCATGGAAGTATTGGAGGCAGTGCTAGAATTAAAAGTCAGAATATATAATATTTGATTTTAGAAACCTATTATTTCCGTGTTATATCTTTATTTGCCATAGACTAGAAGTAAAATTTTCAATACCAAAACAGATCTGAATGAAGATTTGTGATCTGTTATTTTTGTGTTCAGTACTTCAAAATCTAGCTTGATCAGTAGTAGTGGGTGGCTTACAATACTACAATGTATAACTGGATGCACTAGATCTTACAAATGAAAAGGAGTTGCTATTTCCTTCAACAGAAACAGCTTAAGACTAATTGCCTTAGAATGCAGTTGCTCTAGCTCTTAGTGTAATATAAAATAGGAAGCTATTCTGGGGCAAAGAGGAGAGATTCTTAACTTTTTGATTTTCAGATATAAACTGTTCCAAAACTGTCACTTGTTTTTTCAAGGGACTTCTCCCTCAGCCATACATGTTTACCATGACTTCACCATAAGCTGTTACCAAGAAGGGATAGATGAAACTGGTAGAGGGAATGCTGTATCTTTCATCAGTATTCTTGTTCACTTTCATTGTACAGACTGAGCTTTCTGGGGCAGCTCATAAAAACTGTTCTCAGATATGTTCAGCTGTCTGTTCTTAGCTTCAAGTTTGTTTTATTTCTTGGTGTTTCGCTAATTATTATTTTTTCTCCTTTATGATGTGTGCAGTATAAATGTTCCGTGTACAGCACTGACAATTGTGGGAAAACAGCTTTACATTATGCAGGTAACTTCTTTGTTGGAAGCGTATACTATCTATTTTGTAATGCTTGATATTCCCAGCTCTTTAGCTTGGGGGTGCTTTGTAGGTTCTGACTGCATAGAAGTAGTAACTCCCTTACTGATGATTGGAAAAATAGTGGGCAGAATGGTGAGCTCCATTAAAGGTGACTTTATTTCAGCTCTGTTGTTCCACCTTTTTTTTTTTTTTTTGGCTAACTTGCCGTGACTACTCTTCTGATTTTGTTTTCAACATGGTATGTCAGATTTGTTGAAAAACCTGCATTTTTAATCTGACAATGAAAGTTTATTTTACCAGTGTAAAATTAATGTATTATGGACTAATTGAAGATTTAAGTAGCTAAGTGATGCATGCCCATTCTCATAGCTTACAAATTCCCAATATTTTTAGATAAATACTATGAATAGTGAATTTCAGTTAATTACAGCCCAGGAGTTCACTCTCGCAAGTGCATAGACATTGAAAAACTTAGAAATAAAGATTAGGATATGTGGAACACAAATCTCAAAAAATGAGATTTAATGGATTTCCATGCTTATTTCATTTCTTTTAGCTACATGTGGTTGTCTCCAGGCAGTTCAGCTTCTCTGCGAACACAAATGCCCAATTAACATCAAAGATTTGGTACGTACTTTTTTTTCTTTGTGCTTTTCTCAAAGCTTTTACTGCCCTCCACTTCAGCCCATCTCGGGTACAGCAGCTCAAAGCAATACTACACTTGTATTTCATCCCTGACTAATTTCCTTTTGTGCCTTTCCATAGCAGATATGGGGAAGCACTTCATTATAGTACACTTGTGGCAGGCTTTGCTGTTTGTTAAATTGAAAAATTGTTAGAAGTAGCTAGAATCAGTTTGGATATATTCAAGACATAATTAAAAGTCTTCCCATTCACTTCAGTAGGCTTTGGGAAACACCCATGATGTGGGCCTTTCAAGTGCTGTGAAATACTCAGAATGACCGGTGTGTAATAAACCTTGAGGGGAAAACCACACTTGGTCTAGCGTAAAGGCTGGGGCAGTACATTCACTAGCGTGAATCGCCTACAAACAATCAGATCTATCCCAGGGAATGATGCAGCTACCTGACAGAAAACTCTGTGATGATGAAAGGACCTAAAAGAAATTAGGAAAAACGGAGGGGAGCATTAAAAAAAAAAAAAAAAAAACTTTTTAAAAATCAGTTGTATTGTTGTGTTTGTTTATTAGTGGTTTTGGGGATATTGGGTTTGGTTTTGTTTTGGACGTGCATCATTTGGACATTATATCCTTCCTATCTAGTTTTTTTGGTCTGTATATAAAAGAATAAATAGCAATCTCTCATACATGTTAAACCTAAAATATCAGCAGATGCATTTTAAGGCAAAAGCCTTTTTTTTAATCATTAAAAGAGAAGGCTGTGAGAGAACCTTTGATGTAATCAACTCTATCATGGGTGATCATAAGGAATATAGAGCCAAACCCACCTCAGAGACGGTGACAAGCAGCTGTCACAATTTGAGCAGTGGAGCTAGCTAGGAAATTCCAGTTATGTATTAAAGAAGGAAATAATTCTTACCATGCAGGTAGTGAAACATAGGAAATGGGAGCGAGAGACATCATGGTTTCTCTGTCCTTAGACGAGCTTAAAACCTGACTGGACAAGTCTCTGAGCTTGTACCACAGCTTGGAGTTTGCCTTGTTTTGGACTGAAGGCAGAGAGGGAGAAACACCAGATACCTCCCTAAAGATGTCTTGCAACTGCAGTCATTGTGTGGTTCTATGAAATGTTGTGGTTTTGCCTTGCACTTAGTTAAAATTATTCTTCTCTGTTGTAGAGATATTCATATGTATCGCACAGTTGCAAAGTCACCACGTTGTAGCATGAAGCAAACAGATAAGGACTACAGATGGCAAAAAGCATTCCTATTCCTAACGCTTTGCTGAGTGATTCCATCCCCAGTGGTCAAGGAAAGAATTAAATAAACCTAACTACATTTATGGGGTGCAAGAAAAATATACAGATAGTGCCTTGTTGTGCTGTGTAGAAGGAAAGTTCATAGCTGACCTTGAAATCTCAGGGTGGTATTTGCAAGTTGTCGAATTATTGTTTATAGTTTCTTTAAATGCATTCCTAGGACGGGAACGTACCTCTTCTGCTTGCAGTACAAAATGGTCATACGGAAGTCTGCAAATACCTTCTGGATCACGGAGCGGACATCAACACCAGGGATAAAAATGGAAGGTATAGCAGATTAACATCACCATGTTAAGTTTTCCCAAGTCTAACTGTCAAATGAAGCTCTCCATCCAAAGTTATGCTGCATCCAAAGAAGCGTGGCCAGCAGGGCAAGGGAGGTGATGCTGCCCCTCTGCTCTGCACTGGTGAGACCCCACCTGGAGTGCTGCATCCAGATGTGGAGTCCTCAGTACAGGAGGGACATGGAGCTGTTGGAGTGCGTCCAGTGGAGGGCCACAAAAATGATCCAAGGGATGGAACACCTCCCCTGTGGCACAGGCTGAGAGAGTTGGGGCTGTTCAGTCTGGACAAGAGAGGCTCCAGGGAGACCTGATAGCGGCCTTTCAGTATCTAAAGGGGGGCTACAAGAAAGAAGGGGACACACTCTTTAGCAGGGACTGTTGTGATAGGACATGGGAATATGGTTTCAAACTGAGAGAGGGGAGATTTAGACTAGATACAAAGAAAAAGTTTTTTACAATAAGGGTGGTGAAGCACTGGCACAGGTTGCCCAGAGAGATGGTGGATGCCCCATCCCTGGAGACCTTCAAGGTCAGGCTGGACAGGGCTCTGAGCAACCTGATCCAGCTGTAGGTGTCCCTGTTCACTGCAGGGGAGTTGGACTAGATGGCCTTTACAGGTCCCTTCCAACTCGGATGATTCTAAGATTCTATGAAATAATGTCTCCAGTACTAGAGAGCATAAGTACTAGAGATTGTAGAGAAAACTTACAGAATTCTGCCTAATGGAAAAAGTGAAACAGAAACTAATAACTCTAAAACTAGATATGCCTCTAAGTTTTATCTTGGGCTACCAGAGCAGTAAATCCAGTTTTGAAATAATTCCCAGATGAATCTGAATGATAGCAGTTACCCTCACACCATTTTGTACTTGCCCTGATTTTCAATGCTGCTCTGTTCTTGGCATGAATTAGTTTTTCTGACTTAAACTCTAAAACTGTGGCTTGTGATGCGGTGACGTCCATGAAGGGCTGATTTCTAATATAGCACAGCCACACAGCCACAGCACTGAGTGGAAATACAGTAAAGCCATATAGAGGACATGCTGTCTTCTCAAAAGGTGCCATTTAGACACTTGTTGCATTAATAGACATCTAGTGTGTTGGAATATTGTTCTACAACCAGAACATCCTTATTGTGGAAAAATACACTTGTTTTGATGGTACTGATGATGTTTAAGAGTCTTTGAAAATTATGGAGTGTTTCATAAACTTTTTATGAAACTGAAAAGGTAAAGCAGGATGCTGAGAAAACTTGGCACTTACACCTAGTAGCTGTCTTGATTGTTGTGTGATAATACAATGCCCATACTGTTCTTTGCCAACACCTGGGAGGATTAGACTGGGCCCTAGCTTAGTTTATTTCAGTTCAAAGTTTTATTAGTCCGCTCTTTGTTTTAAGTTGCCGAAAGAATACCCTTTTGTCTTCTTGATTGTTTGAGTGACCTTGTTGGTGCTTTGAACTTGAGGTGCTACTTGCCCTGGGTCCTCTGCCTTTCCCTCACTAGCTCACTTGTAATCAACAGAACAGTGTTAGCAGTTTGTAGATGGACTGCATAAAGGCATTTCTGGTATAGAGAAGATAGTACTTGAAATTTTTGTATTTCTTTTTTTTTTCTTTTTTTTTTTTTTTTTTCCCCCTCCAGG
>VXAV01008926.1:3147-18573 GCA_013399715.1 Alectura lathami | reverse complement strand
TCATGCATTTGTTTGGATTTCTTTTTCCACAGGAAAGAACACCTAAGGAAGTGGATTCTACCATAGATTCTTATAATTCAACCCAAACAGAGTTTGATCAAACAGCAGATAAACAAAGCGAGTTCTCAGCTCAGGAGCTGAAGTCTACCTTAGATGCCACCCAAACTCAAGATAAGTTGGCAAGCCCCAGTGAAGTAAAAATAAAGTACCTTCAGGAAGACTTAAAGGATGTGCAGAGGAAATNCTCAGAAAATGGCTCTGATCTTAACCTGAAGTTCCAAGAAACTCAAAACAAGTATGAGGAAGCTGTGAAAGAGGTTTTAAATGTACAAAGGCAAGTGAAATTGGGTCCTGTTTCCTCTGAAAGTGAAGAAACCAGTTCTGAGCTGAGTAGGTTGAAGGTTACATGTGAAGAAGTTGAAATGCTTAAGCAAGAATTGAAGAGAGCCTTGGAGGAAAGCGAAAGACAAAAAGAGAAAGTGCGAGAGCTACAGAAAAAGTTTGAAGAAAGAGAGCAGAGTGTGGGAAGCAAATTGTCTGTGGAAGAGTGTGAGGAAATAAAGAATTCATACTGTTCAGTTATTGATAATATTAATCAGGAGAAAGCACTGTTGATTGAGAGGTACAAAGAAGGGCAAGAGGAAATTAAAAGGCTACAGGACCAGCTGACAAATCAGGCGCCCTTAGAGTCTAGTGCTGAATCTGGAGAAATGAAAGATGCAATGCACAGAATGGTGGATGAGCTCAACAGGCAGCTTAGTGAATTGTCCCAGTTGTACACAGAAGCACAAACAGAGCTTGAAGATTACAGGAAGAGAAAAACTGTAGATGATATAGCTGTGGACTACATTCCTAGAGATGAACATGAGAAGCTGATGCAGGTAACAAATTCTTTGAAATACAAAGCAGAGAATGAGTTATTAGAAATGAAATCCGAGTACACTAAAGTATTGGATGAAGCAGAAGAACTAAAGCAGCTGTTAGACACTCAGAAGCAAAACTCTTTGCCAATTACTGAACACCGTCAGGTGATGAGTGCACTCAGAAGTACTATAAATGAAATGGAGGAAGAAATAAACGAGCTCAAAGAACTGCTTACCAACAAGGAAAGTGAAGTAAGAAACCTACAGAAGGAATTACTGGAAGAAAAAGCTGCAATTAATGAAGCTATGGTACCGAAGGCTACGTATGAAAAACTCCAGTCTTCATTAGAAGGTGAAGTTAGTATTTTGTCATCCAAACTGAAGGATGTAATAAAAGAGAAGGAAAATATGTCCTTGGATGTTATGCAACTGAGAAATGAAGTTTTGCATTTGAAAGAAGAGAAAGAAGGTATGCATGCTCAGCTTGAAGCAAAGGAACGGGAGGTAACTGGTCTTCACCAAAAGTACCATCAAGCTCAAGAAGACCTTCTTGAAATGAAAAGATACTCTGAAAGCTCATCAAAACTAGAAGAGGATAAAGATAAAAAGGTTAGTGGTTCGCTGCAGTGGAGGGGGTAGTACCTAAATTCAGACTACAAAACGTCAGATGGTGCATGTGTGACCTTAAGCCCCATGTTACGTCCAGTGTCACGGAATGGAGTAACTTTTGAGTTCATTTGCCCATCCAAAAAGATTCAGATATCTGTCTCTCAGACCTTAATCAAAGGAGTTCTTATTCAACGTATTTGACTTTACACTTGTCTTCCTCCCCTGCAGAGATATGCACATCTTTCACCTCTTTTAAGTTCTGTTCAGATTAGGTTTGCAATATTCATGTAACTGAAGTCAAGTAAGTGAAATTTACAGCAGGAAGAGGTTCCTTAGGAAATGAGGAAGTATAAAATACCAGAAAGCAGCAGAAATTCACTATTCTGAGTTTACTATGTCATCTTAACCTCAGCATGGCTTGACTATTTTTCCTGTGCCACTGCTGTCGGTCACAATTCCTTTATAAAAAGCCATGCATTTTGCTAGTTGTGAATCGCCTGCCTGTTTGTATGTTGCTGTCTTGTGTTTAGAAGCAACATTGCCAAAGGTGGTAAATACAACCTCTGTAAATATTACTCTCTCTCAGAACAGGGAATGCATTTTGACTGGTGGGAGAGGGCTAAAGAAGCATTATAACCTTTTGCTTACATGTTGTTGCTGTTTGTTCACTGAGTTTTCAACTTTCATCCACTTCTTAAATATAAGTCGCAAATACCCCTAAGATGAGACCCATGGGAATATAGTATGCCTTCTGGCTTTTCATGAAAACCTATTTTTCACCTTCCTAGATAAATGAAATGTCCAAGGAAGTCAGCAAGTTAAAAGAAGCATTGAACAGCCTTTCTCAGCTTTCCTACTCAACCAGTGCCCCCAAAAGACAAAGTCAGCAGCTGGAGGCGTTACAACAACAAGTCAAGCAGTTACAAAACCAACTGACTGTAAGTGTGGTAATTCATAAACCCACCATTACTCCCAGTTCTCTCAAGATGTGCATGGCATTCTTAAAAGTGCTTTATTTAAAATGGAATGCAGTTGATTACTGCAAGAGTTTTCACTCAGAAATCTTGTAATCTCTGAAACAGTCAGAAATCTGCAGGTTGCTTATGAATCATTCTTCAGGAAGGGTCTAACTAAAGAAAACTGTTATCCTGAATATATTTCCTCAGATCAATAATGGAGCAAAGTTCCTGCACATGCAGTAGAATGTAGTGACCAGGCCTGCTGTCGTGATCCTGATTTGTGAGAAATATGGCCAGTGTGCAGTGGATTAGAGTTTTGTGTTTTCTAAGGAGCGTATTCATTTATTACAGCTGAAATCTTACTTTTTGTTGTTGTGGTTTGGTGGGTTGGTTGGTTTTGGTAGTTTTTGTTTTTCAGATCAAGCAAGTCCCTCTGTTTATAGGGCACACAGTTTATTCTCTGAAATTCTGAACTGCGTTAAGATTTTTAAGATTGTCAGAATCAAAAGTCTGTTTTGTTTTCTGATAAACACAGAGCATGTGCTCGTTTCACATCTTTGTGGCTAAGCATTTCTTACTATTGATATCATCTCGCCAACTCTTTTACAGAGGTGAGCAGAATTACAGCAATTCTGTGGACCATGTTTCCCAGCAAATTATGTTGCAGACAGCTAGCAGCACAGGACAGTGTTTGAGTGTTGAGTGTTTGGGTTCCCATGCCTACATTAGGTTATCTCTTGTATTTTCACAGAGCTCCATACATCTAGGTGAGGATTTCTGAATTCAGCAGTTCTGAATATTCTGTGACTTTCTCCTTAATTATTTTCTAGGAAACAAAGAAACAACATCAGGAAACGGTGTCAGTTTACAGGATGCATCTTCTCTATGCTGTGCAGGTATGGCTGGGAGTTACTGGTTACTTTGGGTTGGTATTTTAATGGAAGATGTTTCTGTTGCAGATCTACTAAGAGTGTTGCAGGTTATACTGAATACCTACTACCCAAAAGATCTGACTGTTTAAGCACCAATTTAACACTGATTTATTTTGGGAAATTGATGTAAATACTATACGTCAAAAACAACTAGTAAATCTTTTAAAGTAGTCGAGAAATGATCAAACTCAATATTTTCTTTTTTCTCTCCTTTTTCTAGGGTCAAATGGATGAAGATGTCCAGAAGGTGCTTAAACAAATTTTATCGATGTGCAAAAGCCAATCACAGAAAAAGTAAACAAAGAAACAAACAAAAAGCAAATCTCCCCAATTTTATTAATCCTCTTATGGGTGTTTATGTAGATTTGCGCGAACACAAGGTTTAAAATTGGCAATTTGCTGCTTTTTTTGTTATTGTGCTGTCTGTGAGGTGGATTTGTTTGTCTCTACCGCTTTCCATGTGCATCCACATATGCAGTAACTAAACACATGCCTGCTTTTCCTAGCCAAAATGCAAGGATTTTACCTGGGCCACTCCATGCCATGTTTACTCCGGAAGTACTTTCTAGCTTCCTCCAGGAGGGAGGTTAATCTGGAGGCGCAAGCACTCACCTGGATAAAGGTGAAATTCTCCATAAGGTCTCCTGTACTGTGTATAAACAGCATCTTGTTACTGGGGAGTAGTTTAATTGCTTGATGTTGTAGCACTCAGATTCCAGACATCTGCCACATGCTGCCTTCGGCAGAGCAGAGGTGAGCCTTGCAGCAGCGAGCAGAAGTAGATGGTCATGGTAAGCCAGAACATCAAACAGCTGTGCTTCTTAACCTAGTTTTACTGAAGATTAACACACCGTAACGTGGCTGTCCCAACCCACCCTATGCACTGAGTACACAAAAATCGTACCATGCTTCATAATTTCCTTGAACTGCCTGGTAGTGGAGTGAAACTATTTCAAAAGGTAAAATAATCAGTGTATTGAAGTTCTATATAAAGCAGCCCAGCAAGGTCTGTATAAACAACTAGTTGCAGTAGGTTTAGCTATCTATGCAAGTGTTGGCCGTGAAGCTCAGGAACAAAACCAGAACATATACTTTAGAAAGGGGATTCTAGTGAACACAGGATGTTTACAGTGAATGTTAATGCCTCATACTTCCTAACCTCACTTTTGTAAAGATCTTCAGTATATTTGTATTGGCCCTCTAATGAACTTTTTTGTAACTAAACCATTTTTTCTATGTAATGTTTGCATTAAGCTTATTAACAAATATTTTTAGGTAATCGTGTATGAAAGAGTTACTTTTTATACCCCCAAGTATTCAGTAATAGTGAAGCATAGAGAAGTATTCTCAGTTTGAACAACATCTGTACGGAACAATAGCCCTGTCTGTCGGTGTGGTCCATAGCAGTGAGGTGCAAAGCGCAGTTCCGCCTGCTGTCCTAGCAGATGTAGAAGCGGTAGGCAGAGAACAGCTGAAGATGTCAGAAGATTCCGCATGTTGTTTCTGCGGGGCAGAGGCATCAAGAAAGCTTTCATCGGCACTTTTAAATGTGGAAGTCAAATAAAAATGCCTGATGTGGTTTAGTATGGAGTTAGGGAAAACATTTCCTAAGCACCCACTGCACTTGAGGCTACAACCATTTGACCTAGCTTGCGGCTTCACTGTGGTATTTGTTTTATTCCTGCTAGTGGATACATCTCTAATAGAGAAATCTCCAGAGCTGTATTACCTGTGAAGTTAATATGACAAGAGTCAGCAGAGCCTAAGGCTTACTGGACTCATAGTGCACTTAGATAATTCCTTACCCTGGCAACACTCAAACTGATTTTCGAAATAAAGAACAAAACATACCTTTGTATCAGTTAGACCTTGGTATTACTTTCCTTGGGTAGTTTAACTAGTGCCTGTTAATTTTGAACAGTATTTTATAGTTAGGTGGTTTTGAAAATGCTCCAAAGAAATGTGAAAACAATTTTGCTGCAGCACTTCAGAATGAACAACAAGATTTTAAGCATGCTAATGCTGCAAGTGTAAAACTTGATGAACCATTCTGTAGGTTGCCTGATGGATTTAGTCTCCTACCTTGTTTTGGTTTGTATATTTATTACAATTATCTTTGTGGAATATTGAAAATTATACACTACAGCATAGCAAGTTTCTTTATATGTAATTTACGAGAAGTTTCCTTATGCAGCAAATAAACTATTTCCAGTTTTTTCATCTTGGTTCTTGCTGTGCCTTCAGTTAATTTTTTGTATCAAGGGAAATCTCTCTACACTCCATGCTTGAATGTAGTGCAAATGTGTTCTGTATTCCATATTTAGATAACTGGCAGACGTACCCCCTGAAATTGCAGCTTGGTTACTAACTTTGAGCTGTCAGTAGAACAGAATCCTCTCCAAACCCTGTGCAAGCAGGCTGGCAGATAATGCCTCGTGGTGGATTGGTATGCTCAGAGCCATTTCTCACGTGGATATCCTGCTAGAAGTAATGCAGCTCTCCCATTCACCACTGGATACATTCCAACTAAGTTTGAAACGACCTGAGACCAGTATCAGGGGTGGGTGAAGTCCCGCCGTTTCTCAAAACTCACTTAGCACTTCACTCCGTACACAGAACTACAGTGGAAGTATGTTTGTGCGTGTATGTGTGTGCATATGTATGTTTGGGTACGTGAACTTCTCTTTATACTTAGATGGGTCGACTGCAGGAGTCATCTCTCACTCGAGCTTCATTTGAGCAACTAGTTCATTTCCCAGTAACTTACTCGCTAAGGATACCTTTTTGTCTCAGGGCAGACGACATAAATTGCAGAAGTTGCACCACTTTGGGTAATGTCCTGTGGGTCGAGGAGCTCTTTCGCCTTTTGTACAAAATTTCTCTCATCTACACAGTAGTGGGTTTCCTTGGAACAGGAGTGCTGACAGTCTGGTATGGAGAGTGAGGACTGGTATGGTGAGTATGGAGACATCAGCTGGCAGGGCAGACCTGGGTCGTTTTGTGTTGCATGTTAATGACTGACTGAATTCCTTACAGTTGCTGCTGGATTAGTAAAATCACAAATGGCTCCTGTGTGCCATCGCAAGCAGTGGAAGTGCTGACTAGGATCTCCCACCTGAATTCCCATTTGTCTTCCATATACATACATGCATAACATTTTTAGGGGCAAAGCCAGAGTATGGCAACCCTGCCTTTTGCCTTCTAAGGCAGTGCTGCCCCCATTTGCGTAGAAGTGCTTCCTGAGCACTGCTGTTAATTATTGTTAATTATTTCTTCCCTTCCACCTGGGCAGTATGGGTCCTCTCCTGGGCAGCACTTTTATAGCTCATTTCTGGGGCTTTTTCGATATCAATGCCAGCTTTCACCTGGGAAAAGGACAGACACGAAAGGCTAAAGCACTCTTCCCTTCTACGCGTGGCAGTGAGGAATCTTCCCACGTGTTATGGGAAAGAACTGCCGGCTCCTATGGTGCAGTCATGCCTGCCAGTGCAGGGCAGGGCCTGGAGCAGGAGCAGCCTCTTGTGCTTTTGGCTCTGCCACTGCTGGGTGCCTCAGGGATCCAGACAGCAAAGCAGCTGCACTGCAGATCATGGTGCTGCACATCGAGGGAACTCATGGGAAAGCTCCAGGAGGAGTTGTGAGTTAGGCGTGAGGTTTGCAAAGGAGCAGGACAGACAGACATGATGTAACCCGGCACAGATTCTGCAGACACGAGCAGAAAACCCAGCACGGTTTTCCAAAACAATAGGAACTAGTGCAAGGTTTGAAGCCAGATCAGTGGCTTAAATCCTGTGTGCGCTGTGGTTTTGATCTACCACAGGGAACAGTAAAAGTGCTCTCAGTTTAATGTCAAGCTGCAGTTTGACTCTGATCACCTTGAAACTTCCACTGGTAGTAATGCTGTCTCCTCCAAGCACAGATCACCGGTTGTACTTGTAGGTGCGAGCCAACAAGTGCTCAGCAAAATGCTTCCCAGAAGTGAATATTCCAAATGGTTTTACTGTCCCTGCCCCCTCCTCCCCTATTGGGATCCATCACTGGTCTTTTTGGAAATAAGAAAGACATTAACTGCAGACTAGAACCATATTTCTTGTTTTCTTCTTGGGACAATAACAAATGAACTCTCTTCTTATGGCAATGATTGTTAATGTCATCTTCAACTTAGAATTACATGCCACAGTCCTGAAAATGACCAAGTCCCCAGTGCCAGTGGTGGCTGTAGGAGGGTCTGTTTGTAATGCAGCTGGTAGTTCTTGAGGCATTTGAAGGCACATCACTGTTCACAAGCCTTTGGCTGCTCTGACCAACTCCTGTAACACAGGCAACAGGATGTAACACAATCATCACCTTTTTCAGTCTCTCATTTTCAAAGCCTTCTTGGATGCGTCTCTTTCCAGATTCCTGATGCTGGCCCCACCAGCCTGCGATGCTCAGCCAGTTGGTAATGGGGCCTCCTATGGGCAGCTGGAGGTTGGAAGCAGGCACAGCCCACTGACCTCAGCCCCCCTCCAGGAGCAGACGCCCGGCTGCTGAGAGTGGGCCCGTGTGCTGGTGCCGTGCCTTTGGCAGCCCCCACGTCCACAGGCAGACCTGCTCGACCAGGAGGCAGTGTGGCTGCTCTGCCCTTCGAGCTTGATCAAAGCGCTCCCCAGTGACGGCTGGGCTTGCAGCTGGAGCAGTCTTCTTGCACCTCCTGTCCCAAAGCAGCAAGTGCCTTGCACGTGCCAAAGCCCTGTCCAAAAATGTCTGAATGCCTTCGTAAGCGCTTTTCTGCCCACCAGGAGGTATCCCTGAAGAAGAGTCTGGGGAGCGAGGTGAGGGCTGGATTAAGCTGCATTTTCCAAACCAAAAATGTAGGGGAGGGATAGAAAGCTAAAACCAGCATTCCCTCCCTGCCAAACCCCCCTTCAGCTGGAAAGCTGTGGAGGTGGGAGGCACAAAAAAACACAAAGGTCTGGGTTGCCCTCATTCCTAGCAGTAGCTCCTCTGCGTTTTCACTGCCAGCAGCATGGCTCCCAAAGGAGCAGCGCTGTGCTTAGCAGATGTGTGTGGGCGGGCATAGCTGGCCAGATGTTGCAGAGCCTGGCCTGGTGCAGCTGTGCAGATGTTGCAGAGCCAGGTGCCAGCAAGGAGGCAACAGCGTGAGGGAGGTAGTGGGGCTTCTGGTGTCCATGGCAAGGGCAATGCCTGCTCCTCCCTGCACCACGTGCAAGGTGGGTGTGGGAGAGGGTCCGGGAAGCTCTCTAGTGCTGGGTGTTGCCTGCATGGCATCTGCAGTAGTTTTAAACCTACTGCCACAGGAGGGAATTACATCGCTGCCCTACTGGTGGCAACAGTCGGTCTCTGCAGATACCTTGGCTGATGTGACCCTTGCGTTTGTGCCCCCTTGCAAACGTTTCATTACAACCCTGCGCAATTGCCTAGCCTGGCCTGAAGGGGACGGTGTACAGCCCCCCTGAAGGGGGCAGTGTACAGCTCTGGGTCCCTTCTCCCCCGTTCCTCTCCTCGGTGGTTCAGTGCCAGTGCCCGGGGCCACAGCTGCAGAGTGCCTCAACGTTACCTCGTGTCCAGCTACCCAGAGGACCACAGCTGTGATGAAACTGTCATGGAGGAAAAGCCAGCACGAGCCAGGGCTGCGTCAGGGCTCTTCCCACTAGTGTCTAGCCTGGGCTTTGGAGCAGCTGAGGCTGCAGCCTGGCGTGGCACATCTCGTCCCTGCAGCGCCTTGGGGATGAATCCTGTGGCAGAATGGGGCTCCAAACACCCCGGGGCAGGCAGTCAGGTTCCAGCCCGCCCTGCAGGCAGCACTGCTCTCTCAGGGTCACCAGGGCACCCCCGGAGAGCTTGTAGGGGACGGCGCTCCTCAGTGCCACAAGGAGGTGACGGTGTCTCCTCCGCGAGAGCTCTGGATCAGCCCCTTCCTCTCTGCAGGTGGCCCAGCGTTTGGCAAAGCGAGCTTCCAGCAGTGCAAACCCCGATGTTGCAGCACACGGCTACCTCCATGCCCAGGAGCACCTGCGTGGCTCGGGACGCGCTCTGGGGCTTCGAGCCCCCTGCAGGCGCTGGGCCCCCCTGCCCGGGAAGGAGCCGGGCGGCGGCACGGGAGCGAGCAGAGCGGACAAGGCCGGCTTCTGCCCTCTTCTGGCCGAAACCCGCCCGGAGCTGAGCTCCCGGCACGGTGTCCCTGCAGGCTCCCCTGCCTTCAGCCTGCTTTTAGCAAGTGTGCGTGTGGTCCCCTGCTCCTTCTGCAGGTCTTAACTGCAGCAGAACAAGCTGGGAGCTGCCACGTTTCGACTGGAAGCAGCAGATGTTGGGGTAGTTTCATTTGAAGGAGACACAGCTTGAGCATCTGCACAGGGACCTTGTCCAAACTGAACAGCTTCAGAAGAACCACAGGAGCAGTCCAAGTTACTTAGAATCACACAATCAAAGAATTGGAAAAGAACTCTAAGATTATCTAGTCCAACCATTAACCGATCATCACCACCATGCCCACTACGGACAGTGACCCTAATTGCCACCTCTGCACAGTTCTTGAACACCTCCAGGGAAGGAGACTCCACCACCTCCCTGGGCAGCCTGTTCCAATGCCTGACCACTCTCTCTGAGAAGATGTTTTTCCTAATACCCAATCTGAACTTCCCCTGGAGCAATGTGAGGCCATTTGTCTTTGTCCTATCACTGTTACCTGGGAGAAAAGGCTGACCCCCACCTCACCACATCCTCCTTTCAGGTGGTTGCAGAGAGCAATGAGGTCTGCTCTGAGCCTCCACACTGAACAGCCCCAGTTCCCCCAGCCCTCCCCATCAGATTAAGTGCTAGCTGGGCTTTGGCCTTTCTGATTTTATAATTTTTCTGATCTCTTTCTTACGGGTAAGAAACTCTGTTAATCACATGACAGTTAGACCATGTTAAACTAACACAGGTACACTGGAGCATAGGATGATTTAGGCTAATCTCTCCCAAAGGTCTTGAAAACTTGGTAGTCAAAATCTAATTCTGGATCTTCCAAGGGATAAAAATAGACGTCTCTCATCCTTTGTAGCCTGAGTACAAGCACAGCTCTCTGGGGTTTGTGTCTTCCATAGCCCAGTCCCCGCCTCTTGATCATGCCAGTCACACCCCTCCAGGCCACTGTCACACATGCTCAGTCTGTTCTTCTAGGACCTTCCAGGAGAGGGTGGGGGCTGGGGCCAACTCCTGTGCTCTCTTCCAGCCCCCACTGTCCGAAGGCACGTGACCACAGCATGCCTTCATTTCTGCTGAGTTAATGAGACATTAACTCTTGTAGCTTCTCAGTCTCTTACAGGAATCTGTTTCACAGAGGTGTTTGATGGGAGAGGAAAAGGGGAAATTTCAGGGAATTGTTTGCTGTGCAGCTTGTCAGATTTCCTCTTGTCTATGAGCAGTTGTGAGTACTGCAATGCATTAGGCATGCACCAGTCAAGCCTTTAAAAAAGCCTTCTAAAGGCTTTAGCATATGCGCAGGTAATCTGAGTTGCATCTTCTTCTAGCAGGCCACACTGTGCTGCTGAAAGACTTCTTGAAAGGTGAAGCAGCTGTCTGTAAGGTCTTCAGTGAGAAAGTGGTTGGATGTTACCATATAATGGGTACCCGCCATCTGGATAATGGAAAGATGGGAGAAGCTAAGCTATTTAGTACAGTAAGTATGAAATATAAATAGATATAATTATTACTTCTTGTTGAAATGTAAATTAATTCAGTTACACAGTATTTACATAGTTCACCTTTTCCACACTACTCCCAGGTGGGTTTCTCCTTGGAGGCCCGGCATCCTTGAACAAGGTGACATCCACCTTCACAGTGGATATTCATGCATCCTTCTCACCATGTATCCATGCCACCAAGAGATCAGAGCTTTGTGGCCCCTGATTCCATTTCCTTGTCGGGCGCACTCCTTTGCAGACCCCTCACAATTTGGTCTCGCAGTGCTAACATACTGCCATGTTGGTTGTTAGCGCCCAAGGAGGACGAGCAGTACAGTGGAATGGGGCTGCAGCAGCCTGCTACAGACCTTCACTTCCATTTCTTCCTAGGCAAATTCACATTGATTCATATAAAAATGTGTTTCTGCCTCAACAAGACAATCTCAAGCTTCTGTTCTGTAATGGCTTTAAAAAGAAAAAAATTCTTTGTTCGGTTTAATGTTAACGTTCCATCAGCAAAATCCATGCTTAGTGCTACTATTAATATTCATGCACATTCTACAGATTTCAGTAACACCCACCTACTGGATTGCTGGTGGTTTACAACCTACTACAAGATGAAGTTCAGAATAGGGAACAGCCTACAGCTTGCCCAGGAGCATGACCAGGCAGGGCCAAGTCCCTGGGAGCAGCTGAGCCCCAGTCCAGGACCTATTACGATGCTGCCCGGCTAGATGGGCCCAGCGTGTCCCCAGTGCCCCCATCATAGAAGCATTAAGGTTGGAAAAGACCTCTTAGGTCATCTAGTCAACCGTCAACCCATCACCACTATGCCTACTAAACCATGTCCCTAAGTCCCACATCTACATGTTCTTTGAACAAGATGAGGAGGTGATCCGAGACAGCCAGCACGGCTGTACCAAGGGCAGGTCGTGCCTGACCAATCTGGTGGCCTTCTATGATGGAGTGACGGCATTGGTGGACCAAGGGAGGGCGACGGATGTCGTCTACCTGGACTTGTGCAAGGCCTTTGACATGGTCCTGCACCATCTACTTATCTCTAAACTGGAGAGATGTGGATTTGGAGGGTGGACTGTTGGTTGGATAAAGAACTGGCTGGATGGTCACAGCCAAAGGGTTGTAGTCAATGGCTCTACGTCCAGGTGGAGGCCGGTCACGAGCAGTTTCCCCCAGGGGTCCGTCTTGGGACCAGAGCTCTTCAACATCTTTATTGACGACTTAGACTGTGGGATGGAGTGCACCCTCAGCAAGTTTGCTGCTGACACCAAGCTGAGTGGTGCAGTTGATACCCCTGAAGGAAGGGATGCCATCCAGAGGGACCTGGACAGGCTGGAAAAGTGGGCCCACGAGAACCTGGTGAGGTTCAACAAGGCCAAGTGCAAGGTGTTGCACTTGGGTCGGGGCAATGCCAAGTGTGTGTACACACTGGGAGAAGAACTCCTTGAGAGCAGCCCTGCGGAGAAGGACTTTGATCTAGTGATCAAAGGTAAAGGCAGTTTCATCTCATGATCTGGTGGCTGGCAACCCTGTCCATGGCAGGGGGGTTCGAACTTGATGATCTCTGAAGTCCCTTTCAACCCAAGCCATTCTATGATTCTATGATTCTCAGCCATAGAGAGCAAAAGACTGGATAATGCTTGCACGTTGCATGTGCTGCGAATGCCCTTCCTAATGATGACTTCTAAAGGAAAGTTAGGAGACACTAATTAAATGTGGAGGAGGCTGGATGGCACCAGCTAGAAGAAACAGAATGGAAAGACATAGTTGTACCCGTAGTGTACAATGTAAGGTACGAACAGTATGGAGAGAAACAGGGTTTAGTAATTAAGATACCAATGTGTTGGTAAGAGACGAGAACAATGGTAGAGGAAAGAAAAACAAGTTTTGGAAGTACACGTAGCCTACGCCACGCCACGTCACCACCAATCAGAATGCGACTCCGCGTATACGCCGCCTGGATGTAGAAGAATGACGAATCAGCATACAGAACGGGTGCGTGTACGGTCTGATTCCTTTAAACAATAGAAGCATAACATATAAAATGTTATTTACCCTCCGACCCTGTTCTGTAGGTGCCCCGAGATGGGCGAGCGGCCACAGGAGGTCCCTGTGCAGGCCGTGGTGCTGCTGCCCCGGCTACGCCGGCTGCAATGAGCCCGACCCAGAGCTGCATCTGGTGGTGTCGGCGTGGGCAGGGTGCGGGACTGAGCTGTGCCCTGGCGCCGGGCAGGCGGCCTGGAAGGGCCTGGCCGAGCCGGTGGAGCCAGGCGGCTTGTCCCGCCGCTGCTGCAGCTCTCCAGAGGGCTGGCGCTGGCACAGAACATGGGAGGACAGTTCCCATAACGTGCGTGGAGGGACCCATGCACGTCTGGTGCCTGTCTGCATCACTGGTTCTGTGTGGAGCGGTGGAGCCCACAAAGCTCTCAAGATGCAGGTGGCGTGGAAGAGCCTGGAAGTGTGTCTGGGTGACCTGCTGGCCATGCTGCAGCGCTCCCAGCAGCAAGCAAGGAGATGATGGGGGCACCCCATCCTGCCCAAGCTTATCCAGCTGGGGCAGAGCCAGCCTCTGCTGCAGCACAGTCTGAACCCCTTGCTACAGGCTAAGACAGATGTCATTGTGGCCTGCTTTCTGGAGAGGCAAGCGCTGATACTGCGGGGGCCCCTGCTCCACCAAGATCTCCCAAAACCTGGTGGTGCCACGCCCCTCACCGCTGCTGGCTCCCCAGGAGCTCCTAAAAAGGAGGACTGAGGTCCAGGGCTCCAGGCCAGACAACAGAGCTAGTGACAGCTCCTCCATTTAGCCACCAGCAGTGAGGAATGATTGTACATGAGAGCTGCCTTCATCTAGGTGAGGGGCTGTGTTTGTGGGAGGAGAGATGTCTGCTAGATTAGGGAACTGATTTGCTCTAAAACTAACCAAAAAAAAAAGTCTGCCTGACTTTCAGCTTTCCTGCTTACTATATGGATGTGCAAAATCCTGAACCTGCACAAGGAGAGATGAAGGGAACGGGGTTGCAGTTTCTCTGTGGCAGTGCTCCCTTACGCTGTCTTCAGTTATTTCTGGAACTGCACTCCTGGTGCAATGCATGGTGCTTAGGATGCTAAAGAGATGAAATTTTACTGTGTAAAACACTTCTGAATTTTATATCCATTGTAACGTTTATATAACAAGAAAGGCTAAATATTTACCTTTTCACAGCTTCTGAACGCGGTTCTCTGCTTTTTCAGGGATGGCCTCTCCAAAGAATATGGTTTCTCAGAACCTTGTTAAATGTTAGCTCAGAAATTACATCAAAGGTTATTTACTGCCTGGCAGCACAGAGTGGTACCTTGTGAGCATTCATCCTACTAAGAAGGTGACATTCTGAGTCTTAATAATTAAGTATTATAAAATTAAAATGCTGTTATTTGATTGTCGCGGTAGAGACGGGCACGACATAGACGTTGCAAGTATAGAGAAAAGCAAGCTGTTTTATTACGCGGGTAAACAACATTTTATATGTTATGCTTCTATTGTTTAAAGGAATCAGACCGTACACGCGCCCGTTCTATATGCTGATTCGTCATTCTTCTACATCCAGGCGGCGTATACGCGGAGTCGCATTCTGATTGGTGGTGACGTGGCGTGGCGTAGGCTACGTGTACTTCCAAAACTTGTTTTTCTTTCCTCTACCATTGTTCTCGTCTCTTACCAACACATTGGTATCTTAATTACTAAACCCTGTTTCTCTCCATACTGTTCGTACCTTACATTGTACACTATGGGTACAACTATGTCTTTCCATTCTGTTTCTTCTAGCTGGTGCCATCCAGCCTCCTCCACATTTAATTAGTGTCTCCTAACTTTCCTTTAGAAGTCATCATTAGGAAGGGCATTCGCAGCACATGCAACATGCAAGCATTATCCAGTCTTTTGCTCTCTATGGCTGAGAATCATGGAATCATAGAATCATAGAATCATAGAATGGCTTGGGTTGAAAGGGACTTCAAAGATCACAGAATCACAGAATCACAGAATGTTAGATATTGGAAGGGACCTCGAAAGATCATCTAGTCCAATTCCCCTGCCGAAGCAGGAACACCTAGAGCAGATTGCACAGGAACGCATCCAGGCGAGTTTTGAATGTCTCCAGAGAAGGAGACTCCACAACCTCTCTGGGCAGCCTGTTCCAGTGCTCTGTCATCCTCACTGTGAAGAAATTTCTCCTCATATTTAAGCGGAACCTCCTGTGTTCCAGCTTGCACCCATTGCCCCTTGTCCTGTCACTGGATGTCACAGTGAAGAGCCTGGCTCCATCCTCCTGACACCCACCCTTTACATATTTATAAACATTAGTTAGGTCACCCCTCAGTCTCCTCTTCTCTAAGCTGAAGA
>VXAV01008925.1:197250-213209 GCA_013399715.1 Alectura lathami | reverse complement strand
TGATCACTGCAACCAAGGTTGCCCTCAACCTTCACCTCTTCCACCAGACCCTCCTTATTAGTGAGAATAAGGTCCAGCAGCGCTCCTCTCCTAGTTGGCTCGTCCACCATCTGCATCAGGAAGTTATCATCAGTGCACTGGAGAAACCTCCTGGACTGCGGATGGCTGGCTGAGTAGGCCTTCCAGCAAATATCAGGGTAGTTAAAATCCCCCACGATAACCAGGGCCTGTAATTGCGAGGCTTCTGTCAGCTGCCTGTAGAAGGCCTCGTCAACTTCCTCATCCTGATCTGGTGGCCTGTAATAGACACCCACAACAGTATCGCCCATGCCAGCCTGCCCCTTGATTCTCACCCACAAACTCTCAACTCGCTCCTGGACAGTACTCAATATACTGTAGTTGCTCTTTCACATAAAGAGCAACTCCCCCAACTCACCTTGCTGGCCTGTCTTTCCTGAGAAGGGTATAGCCATCCATGACTACATTCCAGTCATGTGAGCTGTCCCACCATGTTTCTATAATTGTGACCAGGTCATAATCTTCTGACCGAACAGAGATTTCTAACGCCTCCTGCTTGTTCCCCATGCTGCACGCATTGGTGTACAGGCATTTCAAGGAACGAGCAGAGCACGCCAATTTCACCCTAGGGGGACAGGAGGCCTCCCAGTCTTCATTAATACTAGAGCTCTGCCTCACCGGTGCAAGCCCAGTTACAGCCCCATCCCCCTTTGAATCTAATTTAAAGCTCTCTATACATGATATATGATCTAGCTTTGAACTCTGAGCTCTTTCCTCACCTTCTCCCGCTGTTAGATTTCTTTTGTCACATCAGAAAGTTTCCTCTTATTTACATTTTGACTTCAAACAAACTTTGATCTGCAACACAAGCTTGCCTCCAATACCATTGCTGCTTAGCCTTCTGGATAGCTGCACAAGAGAAATGATTCTCCACTCTAGAGAAAGTATTTACACGCTTTCCAGACCTTGCACCACGTCTTGTTTTGTTCCCATCGTATCAGAAAAGAATTACAAAGAACACATGCGTAATGTAAACTTATGTCAACTGAAATCAGGCACAGAAACAGGCAACAGGAGTCACCCACACTCTTTTATGTTCTGAAACTCACACTTCTAAGAAAACATCCCAAGTACAGAGAGTTTAAGAAAGAAATTCTCAAACATTTCACCAGCTACTTCATAGGTAATTAAAGTAGTTAAAATATTTTTTAAATTATTATTTTTCCATTGAAGTAGGGGGTCTTTTTTACACATTCTTTCACACATTAATGTGTTCCATTCACCAAAAACAAACAAACAAACAAAAAGACCAACACACACAACTAACAGGTTTTAAGGTCTTGCCTTAAGGTCCACATATAATCTGCTGGTTTACATTCTAGAAAATGTCTATTTTAGTCAAAGAAAGTATAATAAATGTGAAAAGGCCCATAGCTATGACTTGTAATACATCGCAAACTGACAAACAGGACTTGAGGACTGGAAGACCAAACACACCAGCAGAATATTTTTAAGAAAGCAAACAAAGTAAACCAAACAACAATAAGCACATTATTTTGCTTACAGTAATATTCAGGACTTCAGAGAAAATGTGTCAGGAAGGAATAAAAACACAACAGTCAAAAACAGGTGACTGTTGGTCACCTGTGTAAAACAGGCCTCAGAAACCACAACTCAGGGACATAAACTTCTCCAGAATGCCCTTCCGTGCTCTACAGGAAGAACCAGCCACACACACAATGCTGAGCAAGAGCCCATACAGTCATTGTGAAATTTGGGTTTGAGGATTATACATGCCAATATTGCTCAGTCAAGCCAGGTGTCAAAGAGAAGTTGATTATGGAGTTTTAAAGGAAAAGTCCTATAGTTAGATTAG
Source organism: Alectura lathami (assembly GCA_013399715.1). NCBI lineage: Eukaryota > Metazoa > Chordata > Aves > Galliformes > Megapodiidae > Alectura > Alectura lathami. Next base: position 211,315 of record VXAV01008925.1, on the reverse strand, counting down.
AATTTCTCCTTCTACGCATACATGCTCTACAAGCCCCTCAGAAGAAGACTTCATTGCTCAGTATCTGAGGCTACAGGAAGGGTGAGAGTTGGTCATAGGATAGGTAAGGATTTTCATGGCTAAAATTACTCGGTACAAAATCACCAGATAAGGGGTGAAAGTAAAAAAAACACTAGCTGTCAGATAGAAGGACAATACCACTACAGAATTGATTACTTTTATTAATTACAGGCCATGTGACTGAAATCAGGACCTGGTAGTTTACTCAGATCTAGAAGTACCACGTCTTAATCTCCCTACTTGTTTTCAGAGCTTCCTGTATCCTCCTCAGATTTGCTGGGGTAGTGATAAAACACCAGCTATCCAGGAAGTTCTACCATATATGTGATAGATGCTTGAGGCACAACACAAAGGACGAAGTGTTTAGCCATTGGAGAAGAGGCTAAAGGTAAAGCTGGGACAACAATTTCAGATGATAATTGCCTTCTGCTTTGAGAACTGCAACAGACTGTCAAAGTTACATCAGACATTTGCAGTTGTTGAGACAAAGCGGAATCACTTCATAACATCCAGATATTCCGAAACAATCCACAGCCTTTTCCTGTGCACTAAAACTCATGCAAAGGCCTGCTACAAACTGAACAGGAAAGTGTAAGTTACACTCTGGGTGCTGAGGAATGTACTAGTATCCCTTCCATGCTCCTCCAAATAAAGCATACACTTCCTTATTTGCAGTTCCGTAGATTTCTGTCAGGTGTAAATAAACCTGATCTTATCAAGAAAACTACATCTCACTCAAAAACTTACGGGAAGGAAACCAATGCATATGAAATAATTAACTAATAAGCATGAAAAACATGGACGGCATTTGAACATTCTCTGAACGCCGCTTTTGTTCAGCTAGATTTCTGGTTTCTTGTACAATGCTATCTCACAGTAGTACAACTGGAAAGAGGTAACAAATACTTTCAGAATAAGATGCGATCTACTCAGTCCATCAGCATATGAATACACAGATTCAAGCTCCCTGTAATACTGAAATAAGAGAAGATACTTAATTTCATTGAATAGCTTTTTAAAAATAAAAGGGTGGCTTTCAGCATCAAAATATAACCTTTTAAAGGAACAGTTATGTAGTGCTATTTCCAGAAAGAGAAACAGTAGTGCAATCCACAGTATTCACAGTTTAAAAGAACTGAAACCTTCATTTATTACCAAGTGTACAAATGGAAAGTTTATACAATAATGAATATGTTTAAGTAACATTTATGCTGAAATCCAGGGTTGTGCTGAATGGATTATAGTCTGGGGACAAACCCATAAAGATAAGAGCTGAAAAAAATCACATTCCTAAAACAATGTTTCCTTAGGTAACACTTCCTTGGGAATTTGCTTTATTATCTGTATTCAACATAAGCCAATGAGCCAACATAAGCCGACTGCTTGCAGTTCTTAATTACCCATGCACAGTGCTCAGAATCACTCCAATCTCAACACAGAACAGCAAAAAAATGTTGAATAAATGCATTCTTTGTGAAGTCACAGTAATTACAATGGTTATTGAGCTTGCTTTACTCACACAAACAGTACTTTTGTCAATTTGCAACAGCCAGAGCACAGCATTTTCAAAGGAAAAGAATGTCCATAGGTTTAAGCCCATGTATGAGAGGATGTGAAGGGAACAAACTCAAACCAGTGTATATTCACAGCTTCAATAGCTTCAGTTACTGTGCAGAAAATGGTCACATACCTCAGAATAGAGTATCCCCATTCCTATTCTTCACTGCTTGAGTTCTTTCTTGTTCACTAGCCCAACAAGTTAACCTCACTTGAAATGCTCCTGAGGTTGTTTGAATCTGGTTAATATTTAACTTAAAACATAGATATCACTCTTTCTTAAGCTACCTTTGCCTTACACAATTTCTGCTTGGTGGCATGAAACAATTGTCTTCGAAAACCCTACCCAGCAAGGTAAACGTGAGAACAGCAGCTTCCAGGAGACTGACAGAACAAGTTGCAACACAGAGAAGCCTTTTCCTTTGTCATTTTTGCAATAACAGCCTCTGGTTGCCTAAAAAGGAAAGCAGCAAAACAGGCTGGGGAGAGGCTGGGATGGGGGGAGGGGGGAGAGAAGAGAGAAAGAAGAAAATTTCACTAGCAAAGAAAGGGAGGGGAAAAGGGGAAAAAGAAAACATGAAAACTAAGATTGAAAACAAGTAACTAAGAATGGCAGGCAATTTGCCACTCAGGCTACTTGCCACTTACATATATCCCAAACCCTCTGCAAGAACACTTCAGATGTCTACTGGGAAAGATTCCACACCTTTAATGAGAGTTCCTGGTGTAATTAGTTTCAGTCTTTTACTAACCGGACCAGCCCATTTCATCACCTTCTGCTCACACATCTTTTCCTAGCCCTGTCCAAACACTGAACATGACTCAAGCTAACCTGCTGTTGTGGTTTCACACTGATGGACAGCTGAACTACACCACAACTGCTCTCTGACTCCTCCTCCTCAAAGTAAGAGGGGGAGAAAATACAACAGAAAAAGGCTCACAAGTTGAGGCAAGGACAGGGATATCACTTGCCAATTACTGCCACAGGCTAAACAGGCTGAACAGAGGCAGATCAGTATCATTTATTGCCTATTACTAACAGACTAGAGCCCTGAGAAATTAAAAACAAACGAGAAACACCTTCCTCAAATCCCTCGTCTTCTGTCTCCACCCCCTGAGGAGCACAGGGGAATGGGCAATGGGGGCTGTGATCAGTTGGTAACACTTGATCTCTGCCACTCCTCCATGGTCACTTTCTGCCCCTGCCCCACGTGGGGTCACTCCCACAGGTGCCATCCTCCCCAAATTGATCCCATGTGGGCTTCCTACAGGCTGCAGCTCTCCAAGCTCAGCACCACAGCACCCACCCTTCCGGAGCTGCTCCAGCACGGGGCCCACGGGCGGCAGCTCCCCCAGGCCCCTGCTCCACCGCGGGCTCCTCTCCATGGCTGCGGCTTCAGCCCAGGGCCTGCGCCTGCATGGGCTCTCCATGGGCTGTGACCTCCTTCAGGCCACATCCCCCTGTTGTACCGTGGGCTCCTCACAGGCTGCCTGTGGAGATCAGCTCCGCATGGTGCCCGTGGGCTGCAGGGGGACAGCCTGCTCCACCATGGACCTCTCCTGGGCTGCAGGGAGCTTCTGCTCCATGTTTGGAGCACCTCCTGCCCTCCTTCTGCACTGACCTTGGTGCCTGCAGCGCTGCTTCTCTCACATTCTCCCACTCCTCTCTCCCAGCTGCTGTTGCACAGCAGTTTTTTTTTCCCTTTCTTAAATCTGCTCAGCTGTGGGTCCCTTTTGGAGCCTGCTGGAGCTGGCTTGTATCTGACATGGGGCTTTGCTCACAGAGGCCACCCCTGCAGAGCCCTTGCTAGCAAAACCTTGCCACACAAACCCAATACACCTGCTAATTTTACATGTTAACTGCAGTAGGACTTCCTTGAGAGCAGAGTTGTTATTAAATCCATTCTGTTGGAGTGTTCATAGTTCTGAGGATAAGATGATGACAGTATTTCTGTACTATGCTCAGCCAGCCTGTCTGAGTAGGATATGCATATTTTAAGTGTCTGCAGATGCTCCAAAATCTCTTTTCCCATTATAATTTGAACACATTACATCTCCCCTATTTCAGGCATATTTAAAAAAAAAAAAAAAAAAGAAAAGAAAGTTTTTAAACAAATGCATGCAACAGCCCATCTTAAATCCAAGGCCAGTGCCTTACATTTGAAAACTTATTACCACATAATTTTCATATTTATTCTCCGTTGAGATGGGGAGACACATGAAACTACTAATAATTGTTCTATCATTCGCTGGTTAAAGTAGGATAGCTCCACTGACTAGTGTTAGTTTGCTGGCACCAGCACTAACCCTTTCAGTGGCTGTTTACCAGAAGAAAATTAGGTTGGATTGTAACAGAAATGTATACTACACCTGCCTGTGACAAAACTCACTAGGACCCTCCCAACAGATTGATCTTTCAGCACATGGGGAGTCTGCTGGCATAAAGACATGGAGGACTGACACTTCAAAAGTGAAAGGTATTCCTTGCCAATATTTCATCATGTCCAGATCTTAAGGAATGGGCATTCTCTCACATCAGCTGGCGAGGTGATTGGAATTTATAAACTAAAGCCTCAAATCACTCAGCTTATTATAAGGATGATAATTTAGTACGTTACTTAATCTTCTCCTAACACCAATATACAAATGCATGGTATCAAGGTGGTTTTGGCTGGGATAGAGCTAATTTTCTTCACAGTAATTTTATGATACTGTGTTTTGGACTTGTGATGAAAACAGTGGTGACAACGCACCAATGTTTTAGCTGTTGCTGGGCAGTGCTTATACAACCTCGCAGCCTTTTGTTTCTCATGCTTCTCTACCAGCAAGCTGTCTGGGAATGCACAGGAGGTTGGGAGGGAATACAGGAAGACAGCTGACCCCAACTGAACAAAGGGATATTCCATGCCATATAACACCATGGCCAGCAACAACAGCTGGGGAAAAGAAAGAGGTGTGGGGGCCATGGGACATTTGGAGTTATAACTTTTTTTTCCCAAGTAAATTCTTACATGCGATGGAGCCCTGATTTCCTGGAAATGGTTAAATATATGCCTGCCAATGGGAAGCAGTGACTGAACCCCTTGTTTTGTGGAGGTTTTTAATGAGTTTCTGCACTCTGACCCTTCTGATTCTCTCCTTAGTCCCACTGTGGGGAATGAGCAAGTGGCTGTGTAGATCTTAGCTATCTACCAGTTAACCCACAACCAAAGGATAAGATTTTTTCAAAGAAAAAACTAACAAACCATAATCCAAAGAGCACAGAGATACCTTCAGGCATCACCTTTTCCCAGATAATGTACATTACCATTTAATCCAGCATCATATCTCTGGCCCTCTTGTAAATCATTGAAGTGATGATTATGGGCAGAATTTTAGCTGGAAAAGAGATAAGCATTTGTGGTTTTTAATAAGCTTATAAATGAAGATTTGAATCCTGATGGTTTCAATTTTTATTGCTGTTGAATACATTTTTCTCCAGAAGTTGACAAGACTCAGTTCATGGGCAAACTGGGGGCTATTCGTCTGTGGACCTTCTGAAAGAATTTAACAACACTTAAAAAGATTCCTGAGAGTCAGATGTACAGTCCATTTGAAAATCTCCTCAACAGCAGCAAGTACTACAAAATAGTATGATGAAGCCTAAGGACAGAATACAGAAGCCAGGGCTGCTGAATTTCTATCTTCCACTTTTGCACCAGTCTTACGATTCATCATTAATCAAGGCTGATCCTGGCCTGCCCAAGCTACCATCCCTATAACCAGTTCTCTAGCAGTATTGCGCAATGTAAAACACAACAGCTCTTAAAAAAGATTGCAGCCATACGTCTGCACAGACCTACAGATATACAAGCATTTGCAGCATCGTTATCCTATACAGCATTTCTTCATCTAAATTAGTCAAGCAGCATATTGACTGGGCGATGCCTCAGCAGAGTGATGCACCTGATGAACAACTAGCTTTTTTCCCATACACACCTGCTCAAACAACAGGTAATCAATCATCTGGCAAATGTAGGCAGAAAATTTATGAGAACCACAAAAGTACTTGGGAAGAGGAATAGGGTTTGAAGACAAAAAGAACGTATACAGACCATTTCCTTAAATGAACACTATGTTTGTATTCTGTAGTATTTGCTTGGTCTTTCCCAGAATGACTGCCTGAAAAAACTAAAAATCCTCCCTTACAGCCACCACATTTTTGCCAGGATTTATAGAAATGTCTTTTTCAGTCTGGTAGTTTTACATGAAAAACATTGACATAGTACGTATAACTCTTAGCGGTTTGATCAGTTCAAGCTTCTGCACCCAAAAACTTCCTCCCATCCCATAGTATGAATCCTGAAATTTCATTTTTCCACATCACACTGCAGGGAACAGTCCCAATACCAGACAGCAACATCCACTAGATGCCCCAGCACTGGCAGGGCATCACTGCTTTTCTTCCTAGAAGAGCACTTGGTGCCATCCCTACAACCCATAGCTCCTCCAAGCCCCCCAGCACTGCAGTCTGCCCTGTGCCAGCGCTCACCTCGGGCACTGTCTCCTGGTTCATACTGGCACTGTTGGTCTCATCAGAGATCCTCAGCATGCTGGCACACCATGGAGAAGGAAATGAAAGTACTGTTTGCTTCATGTTTCCAGCAGCTCTTTGCAAGGAATGTATTCCCCTTGTCCTCCACCTCTAAGACTGCAGACCATCATGAATGTGTTTAGAGGCACAGGATAACTAGGAAGGAACAAAAACAGACTTGGTAGATACTGGAGGCTAAGACATACTCAGTTACTTCTTACTATGTCCAGCAGTAGGCCAGACTACCTGGGCTTCAAAGTTTCGCTCCAGTTTTTTCAAAAAATACTACTTACTATGTCAGCTGAATGGATTCTCTGTGTAAGGGCCGCGCCACAACATGCTCTATGAAATTTCTGTGTATTTTCTAGGTTCTGTGTTGCATATGCTCTTTGATATGCATGACTCTCATTGTCTCTTTTCCATGTTCTGTCCTAACTTTTCCAAACTAAACTTAAGAGACAATATATGGGTTAATCTACCTTTTGCTCTTCACTTGATCCCTAATAACTAACAATATCAGAAGTTATATAAATGTCATACATCTCATGTTTGCATGAAGCTAATCTAGGTAAAATGCTGTCAATTACTCCAGCTTGAATTAAAAATGTAGTACGGTGTTAACTCAGACTTCAGCACAGCAAGGTCTGCTCTATCTCATACTGACCAGGGATATCAGAGTTGCCAAGTTGTAGCATTTTTCATTGACCAATCACTTATTGGCCATTCCACAGACTGCTAACTACGTTATAAAGCACAATTGTTTCTGTGGTTACTCTCAGGTTCTGTTTACAAGCAGACTTGCTTCACTCTATCTTTCTGCATGAGTCAGCAGATTATTAGCATCCACGTTACAGAGAACTTGCTGCACAAGCATCACATTCACATTGTGTTCTTCTAAAAGCTCACCAGTCCGTAACAAAACACAAGTTCTTCTGAAGATCCTTAACAGCCGGTTCACTAAAGTGATTGGTGCATGTGCAATTCTATCTTGTTTGTATCCTAACTGCCTAAGGACACACAATATGTCCTTCTGGCCCAATTTCTGTGAGGACTGAGCCCCTGGGCTGACTGCAACTAATTCAGCAGTTAGGAATGCTTACAAAGAGTTAACAGAAATGGCTTGGAGAAAACAAGAAATCTTGTTAGCATCCTGTCTGAGAAGAAGTTTATATGATGTTTTCAGACTTAATCTGAAACCTGAGAAGCTTGAAAGATGCAGGCTAACTCAGAGCAAACTGGTCTTTCCGTGTTGTGGTGTTCACTGATCTGTTGATTTAGGAATGTATGTGTAATGCTAAATATATATGTTTTAAATCATCTGTATTTTTATTCTAAGATTACCTAACAAAAAAAGAATTGTCCCCAAGAAACCTGCAAGTGGAGTTCAGAAAACAAGTGACAGGTGTAGAACCAATGACCATACCAGCCTCTGTACAAACCATAGCAGCAGAGGCCACATTCGCAGCTAGAAAGCGTTGAAAACATCCGGACTCATCTTCATTCCAGAATAATATGATCACTCCCCAAGACAGGCAGTAGTACAGAGCAAGGCCTGTCACAGCCTCAGGGAACATGAACCCCCAGGTCCCTCCTAAAGATCCTCACCACAGGTGGTTAGGTGCCCCTTAACCTCTCCTGCTCCATGGTGCAATTAGGTCTTTCAGAATGCCACACAAAGGTGCTGTTTATCATAATTACTGCCAAATCAGCACTTAGACATGCTCGCCCGTACACACAGACAACACTCAACAACCTACTTCTGCTCTCAAGTGAATTTTGATTTCCTTTTATTGGCATAGATTTCTGCCAGTGATTCAGTCTACTAGCAGAGACAGACAAGGAGCTACAGCAGAAGGTGCAAGCCTGGCAGTCAAAGCAGAGGTAAGTTGCTTGTACGTATGTGTTCATGGTCTCTTTGCTGCCTCTCTCCATTAGATGTGCAGTCTCGGTTTTGTGCTGTGAATTGCGAGAGCTAACAGCCTGCATCCTCTCTGATCTGTAAGTCTCTTGCTATTCATCAAAGTGCATGTTTGCCAAACTTGAGGAGAGTCTTTGAACAGCTAATGGAAAAAAGGAGTAACTGACGGTTGCATCTTGTTCTGCTTATTTTTATCTACTGAGACTGTCACTGTGGTTGGTGGAAAATGTTGGTATTGAAAGAGTTGCACATAAAGTGGCCGTTTTGCTCTCACAGTTTCAAATGCATTTAAGCTTTTCTCATAAGTTAACCAGGAGATTCAGATATCTGCTAGCTACATTAACTGTCTTGCTGGCTTTCAGTCTCACAGTTATATGTGAAAAAAATATTAGGACTCTTTCAAGGGTATGTTAATGTATTTTTAGACGGTTTAAAGCTAATATTCATTAAATATCAAAAGTCCAGAAGTTTTGAATGGCTTTGTGAATGTGTCTTTCAAGTGGTCTCTTCCTCTATTTTTTTTAAATGAAATATTTCTGTTAATTCCCATTTGCCTCAGTAAATGTTTCGCTTTAGCATTGTTTCATAAGATAAAAAGAGCAGATGGTTGTTCAAAGTTAACACAGTCAACACTTTGCCTCTGAAATTAATGAGACAGTGTGTGCCGAGACTTGGAGTTGATTAGTATACTCTATCTGATTTAAAAAGCATTCATCCAGAAGTGCCTTAAAGCATGCCAACTAAACCAGGCAAAAATATAATGGATAGATAAAAAGTATACCTGAAAAAGGGCAATAATTTAGCTACTCCTTTACCTCATCTGTTAGTACAAACTGTGACTTACGCTGAGCTTTTCAGATTCCTTCCCAAACTACATACAACATGCAGACACAGAGGAGCATGTTTTAATTTTGTTAGAACAGAATAAAACAGCAGAAATCAGAGAAGAGTATCTGCTATGCAACTGTGCTTCCAAAGCACACAAATGGGAGGATTGCTGTTCTATTGACCAAAAAATTGAAGTATTTGCCTGCAAAATGAATGGACTGGAGTAAGTTTGTACAGCAATATTAAAACTGAGGGTATTTCCCAGTTACCATTCAATCCAATTGTTCTAGTGAATCATGGGGTAAGAAAGATTTAATTAAAAATTAAAAGAACGGAGAATTCCCTCCTTCATGAAGTTCAGAGAGAAGAAATATCTTGGTTATCCGTTCCTGAATCTCCCAATCTTGAAAGTCTTCTCCATGATACGATAGTACACTCTTTTTACAGCCTGTCTGGTTCCACTATGCTGATTACAAAGGTGGCTACAACAAAAAGAATATGTAACTTTTGACTTCTGCCCACTTGCCACTCAGCAGGGCACTAACTAGATGTACACCACTCCTCACTTTCTATTCAGCAAAGAAGCTGCCCTGTGACCATCAGTCAATCCCTAAAAGAAAAAGAAAAAGCACAGTCTTAACCTCCAGGTAGCCAAGACAGACATTTACAATAGGGAGGACCACATCTGGGAGAAAGTAAGGAACTCATGGCACAAACAAGCACAATTGTCATGCACAAATATTCCCCCCAGCCTGTTCCACATCCTCCTGGAGCCCTTGACTCACTCCTAACTGCGTTATTTGGCATTAAATGTAGAGAGTCCCACCTCACAAAGGTATGTATTTCTGTCAACTCCTGAAGAAACACTCGCGGGGCAACCTCCAAGACCACCTACGTGGGGCTCCTGTGGAATTCCACAGCTCTCTCTTCCTAAATCAAACACACGTGCATCTGCTCTTGCACACAGCCCCAAGATGTGGTGCCTCCTCATGCTGCTCTGCTCCCAGGGAGTTGCCTTTGCAGCAGGATCCACAGCCCCACGCACTCTGAATTCAGAAGGACAGCACAGGAAGCATCGCAACCCCGAAGGCTTTATGAACGTTGTAAGTTGTGTCATTTTCTCTGCTTACCTTTTCACTTGTCTCTCACAATGCCACTACTGCTGCACCATCTCTAACAGTCCACGTGAGGGGGCTTAAAGAAGGGCCTGCTCACGACTGACCATTCATTTTCCCAGCCTGCCTTTTCCAAAGGCACTGCATTAGTCAGGACTGCAGTGAGAGTCAACTCTGAACGCACCAGGGACTGATGAGACCCGTGTGCATTGCACCAGGGCACAGGCACAATGCCAGAGCACTGCCTGCTTTTAGGGGGAACCCCAACAGGTGCATGACCATCATGTCACTTATAACTGTGACTCTTGCGTGCACAGTCACCTTTCCAAACCCACCTCGATGTTTCAGCCTAAAGCATAACGAAGGGGAGAGTGGGATCCAGTGGAGGCAAAGGCTGGTTTCTAGTCTTAAGGTAAGCAAAGTCCTCCCTTCTGTAACAACCTGTTTGCTCAGTACATCTGTCCTTCAAACCCTAGATTCTTACAATACTAAGTTATCCAAGACCCCTTGCACTGACTCACCAAAGCTTTCCTCACAGAACCGATAAGAGGTTAAAAATAGGTTCAACTGAGTTTGTAATACGAGCTCCACCCTGCGTGGCTTACCTAACCATACTTTGGCAGCAAAGGGCTCATTATGGACCGAAGACCACATCTTTTGGCACACTGCTGCATGTTTACTCTCTAGTAAGGTGCCATCTGTATCAGCCCTGCACAACATGACAAACGATCTCACTTGCATTTGCTGTAGGCAGCCTCCCCTCAGGAGACAGCACCTGAACACAGGGAAACCTGACTTTTCACGTTCCTCTCCCCTGCCACCACAGTTCCCAGCAAGCAATCCACCCGTTGGCATCATTTTCAGACACATGGGCCTACTGAGGAGGTTTGAGCTTTGTAACACACAAAATGCTGAGCACAGCCAAGTGCTCCCTGCCTGCCTTCCCCCTCTCTGCCTCTACTTCACATAGCCATGCTCAGGGACAAGACCCTGCTGATACACAATTAAGGCACTACTGCTCTGGGTCAGGTGTGACCCGAGAGTCAACCCAGTCCAATGCTGCACTCAGGCAAGCAGCTTAGTCACCCAGTACAGGTCTGCTTTGTCCTATACGGGGTCAAATACCACACCACTATCCCCTAAGTAGGTCTGAAGTGGACTTTTGAGGCATCTTTTTACAAGACTTCTAATATTTAGCTCTCAGCCATGGTCCCTGTAGCCATGGCCCTTGCACTCCAGTTACAGGCAACTGATATCCACATTGCTCAGCTTGTTTACCCTTCAGAATGGGCTGGATTCATCCAAGCTGTTTAACAGCACCATCCCTAAGCTCCAGAAGCATACAGATGCATTTGGGAAAGGTGGTGGAAAGCACTGGGATGGACAGGGAAAGCTACTCCTGGAACAGTCCTAATACATTACAGCACATTCAGCCAAGTTCCAGAGCCCAGGAATGGTCTTATTTCTGGCACAGGTGATCTTTGTCATCTCACCATTGCTACGACCTTGAGCAGTGCCCAGGTACCACTGTTACAGCAATCATTATCTATCTAAGCCTAAACAATTGTGTGGCACGTCAGGAATGCTCCAAGTATAATTAGGTGCTCCTGTTTGGACAGCTGCAGTTCTTGGTAATTTCAATTTGAGAGTTACAGCATTAAAGAGCATTAATCACATCAACCGAAGACAGCTCAGATGCTCCCAGTGCTGCTGGCATCATCCAGCCTCCTCTTCATGGCTACTTCACCGTATAAATCTATTCATCCCCAGGAGACAGACATGCGCAGAGAGCTGTGCTGTCCTGCAGGAATCTCTGTAGGGTCCCTTCCCACCAGTATAACATACAGCAGTAGAGAATAAGCCAGCAACACCGTATCACATTCATCTGTTTCACATTCACCACTGTCTAGCCCATTTACCCTGCAAAATGGGATGGCTTGCATGTTAACAAGCTCTCCTTTGGCTTCCCACAGACTGAAATGATCAGATATCATGGATACCCTGGTGAGGAGTATGAAGTTACAACAAAGGATGGATACATACTTGGTGTTTACAGAATTCCCAGTGGGAGGAACATGCAAAATACAGGTACAACAATTATAGCACGTAAGAAAGTTCTGTGGCCCAACTGCTACATAGGTACCCCATCTTTCACACGTGCACATGCATTGTATGTTCCACAACTTCCCGCCTCAGCAAAAGCAGCTAGTCAGGAATGTGGTCTGAATTCTTAATCTGTGTGAAAGCACACAATCAACGTCTGTGTTCAGATTATTTTAAAAGTGGAACTTTTTTTCTGTGACTTTTTTTCCATAATTCCCTTTCTTGTCTTCCATGTTCTGTAAAACAGTTGGCAGTCTGGAATACTTTCTTGCTAATACCTTCTTAAGCAATTCAGATTAAAAAAATTTCATTAGTCATAATTAAGGAAACATTCTAGACAAATACTCTCTGTTTTGACATTGAAATAAAGATTCTCTGCCTCATGAAGGACAGTTAATGTACTGTCAAGAAGGTGATTGTTCTGTATCATTTTGTTTGTGGGAAACCACATCATTGGTTGAGAAGAAATAGTGTTTCAAATTTTCTTAATATAATGAAAATTTTTACCTGGAATTCAAGGCCCTAAATACCAGACAGAGCTGCTCTATTTCCTACTCTTCTTTTAACGTGCTATTTCGTCTTCAGTCTTTCACCTCTAGAAATAAAGGGATCTGTAAGTTGGATTCTCTGTGAAAACGGATGCAGGCAAAGGCCACTTGAATGCATTATTTATTTGCTAGTCCTGACATTAAATGATTAGACTGGAACTCAAGGCATCTTACCCCAAAACCCATGGTGAGCATCCATCAGTTTCTTGAAGAAGGAATGGTTAAAAAAATTCCTGTAAAATCATTCTGTGTACCCCAGGTTTAAGTACACATTATTTATTGCTACGGCATAAAAAAATGCTCTTCTTTTTCAGGGAAAAAGCCGGCAGTCTTGCTACACCATGGTACACTAGGAGATAGTAGTTACTGGATTTCTAACCTGCCCAACAACAGCCTGGGCTTCCTCCTTGCAGATGCCGGCTTTGACGTCTGGTTGGGAAACAGCCGAGGGAACACCTGGTCTTCAAAACACAAGACCCTTAAGATCTGCCAGAAAGAGTTCTGGCAATTCAGGTACTCAGTGGAGAAAGAATATCTGAAGAAAGCAGCTTCCAGGGGACTAGCAAGTCTGGGCAATTAATACTGGGGTGTAGAATCTTTCCCCTTCAGGCTAGTGGTTTTCAATCTGACTTCAAATGGGACATGGAATATCTAAGGCGCCTAGAACAATTCTTTCTGGACGCAGCCACTTCAGGGAGGTCAGTGGAAGGACTTTGCTGGGTGATCTGGACTGACCTTTCTGGAATCAACAAACAAAGAAGCAAAGCTGGAAGCATACAAGTCCATCTTTGCACATATGCAGTGCTGGGTTATTTAGGGAAAACACTTCCAGAACTGGGAGGCATCTGTAACCTTGAGGTCTCCCACTAGATATCATTTCCCCAAGTGCAGACAGGAGAGGACAATGCTCAGCTGAGCATTGATTCTGTTCTATGACAATTGACATTAACTGAGAGAGAAATGTATTTTGTCAAGTGCTAGTAAGAGCACTTAAACCTACTTCCAGAAGAGCCTCAGCTAACAGACAAAACTGGCACCTTCTAAGCAGAGAGCCCAAGGCATCAGGCAGCCTGTCAGTACAACCGCATCCTTCTGTCCTCCTCCCTAGCTCACAGCAAAGAATCCAAAGTGTGCATTCTCATATTTGAATGGGTCCTGCTCGGTGCTATAAGGAAAACTAACGTTCAGTAATTCACACTGTGAGAAACAACCTGCCCCTCTGTCAGCTTTTTGTGTTTCTCCCTGTAGCTTCGATGAGATAGGTAAATACGATATCTCAGCTGAGCTGTACTTCATCTTGAATAAAACTGGAGAGAAGAACGTATATTTTATTGGTCACTCAGAAGGTGCAACTTCAGGTAAT
>VXAV01008925.1:162801-175042 GCA_013399715.1 Alectura lathami | reverse complement strand
TGGAGAAATGTTTCCCCCATTTCTGTTCTTTCCTATCATTCCTTTTCCCCTAGGGCATACATAGCCCAAGGCAGCCTGAAGTCCTGATAACTTTCTCAGCCAGCCATGGGTATTTTATTTCAGTTTAACCCCTTGGTCATTCCTGGAAATTAAATGATCGTTCTAAAAGGTGAATAAGAACAGTCTCCAAATAAGTCAGGAAATTGTTGGAAGCTCAAGTCCATCTCTTTCTGAATGTTTACATATTAGAAGTACACTAACTTGACAGTACATACAGTTTCATTCTGGTCCTAATTATGCAAATGGCTAATGGTCCAAATGCCACTGGAAACAGAGGAGAGATGTGTGGCCTTACTGTCTGTGCATTATTTGCTTACCTGCTAAAGAATCAAAGCGTATTTTTACTTTATTTATTACCATATATGTATTTACTTGTTTTGTTAAGTTTCTGCCAGTTTTCTTCCACTTGTATACAAAATAGTCTGTCTTTGTTTTTGTTGTTGTTCCTTTTTTTCTAAAAGAGAAATTTCAAAGTGAGCCTTCTAAGGAACTTAAAACGTCTGGAATTACCCACTGAGAGGTGTTAGGTTAAGCATAAGTGTCTTTTCTGCTTTATGCAGCCATGTTTGCATGGCTTTCTTTACTCTTAGAGCTGCATAATGTCATCTTCAAGGCTAAAACACTTGATGACAAATGCTATTTGACTGTGACCCACAATCCAGGAAAATATCACTGCTGAGAAAGGGAGAAGGGATTGAACATATGTTCCTCTCTATTGCACGTGCTTACAGCCTCTAAATTATTTTGTAGTGGCCGCTGCATCAGGAGGAAACATTGACAGCACTGATTTAAGTTATGAATCTGCCAGGGCTGTCACAGGAAGCTACACGTGTAACCATAGCCTTTCTTTTTTCCACCCAGAAATGGGAATATTCGGCTTTATTTCTGTCCAGGGAGTCCCAGAGTAAAATGTGTTGATCCTACCTGAAGCACTGAAAGCTGGCCTAAGCTTTATTTATAAAACACACCTACATAAAACATGTTACTCAGCACATACCTGTTAAACAAACAGAGATAACAGATTACTGGAAAAATGATATTTCCCAGAGATAACAAGTAGTCTTGTAACACCTGTCACTGCCATAAATCCATGTAGCTTTATTGAAATCGACGTACTATGCAAGTGTAATAAGCTGATTATTTACTATGTAATTCTTCCTTTCTTTCCTGAGAGAAGAGCAGTATTTTTTAATTTTGTATTTTTTTGAAATCTGTATTACAGATGAGTTTTGTTTTCAGGTGGTCATTTTATTAAGTGAAAAGTTAACTTACCTATCTTTCTACCCTGTCCCACCCAAAGAAACTGAAGGAGGTTGCATTTCCACGGACAGATGAACTGAAGAGAGATCTTTTAAAAAAATATAACTTAGAATATCAAGAATACATGCAAAATGAAGTAAGTTTTATATTGTTATGAACTCATTGTTGTATGAATATTTTTTGCATCGTATACAACTTCATAAAAATAAAGCAGCAAAATAGCAGTTCTGCAGGAATCCAGTGGAGTGCTTAGAATGACTTTCACTTCTCAGAATCTGATCAGATGGTCATTTGGAAATAAGTGTGAGCTTGGAAATAAATGTGCTGTGATATTTGCATAATAATGGTCAAAGAAGAAGTATACTTGGCCTCAGTTTAATAGAGAGGATGCTGCTCAGACACTTCCCTGAGTATGCACTTTGGCTCTGAGGCCAGAGAGGTGGCAGAGATGGCCCCTAATGTGTCTGAGGTTCGGGAGGGCATGCACCCAAGGTCGGGTTAAGCCCCTCTCAGTGCAGGGAGCAATCCAGAGAAAGAAGGAAGCAGGAGAAAGTCGACCAACCTATCCAAACAGCAGCAGCAAGCAGCAAACCCAGGTAGCAAAATGGATTGTGAAATCTATGCAGAAAAGTGGTCTGCTTGTGCCTCTCTTGTTGCATTGAAAATTGTAGGGGCTGGCCCCTGTGCCTCATCTCTTTACCATCACTGTTCTGAAAACACCTTTTTAATGGGTTTATTACAGTGGCTAAATGAGGCAAGTGCTCTCACTACTGAAGCACAGTGTCACAGGTATGCAGGTTGGAAGCTTTGTGTTAGGACTGCATTGCTTACAGCATTTGGCTCCATATCATACTGCTCTGGGGGTAGAGCTGTGTGTGGCACTTCAGCTAACAGGCTCCAAAAGGCTTTTAAATGTTAATGGCAGGGTTTGGTGGTTTGATTAAACAACTAGATTGCTCCTTTCCCTTCCTTTTTGTAGCTCTTTTTTAGTGTTCAGAGAATGTAACTATTCTGCATATGTTTCAGAACAAATGTAAAACTGAGCTGCTGAAGAAGCTAGAGCAGCAGAAGCTAATAGAGGCAGAGAAGAAACGAATCGCGCATATGCGGCAACAGCAGCTTGAATCAGAACAGTTTCAGTTCTTTGAGGACCAACTTAAGAAGCAAGAACTGGCTCGAGATCAGAAAGTTAAAGAGAGCGTGGTTATGTCTGAACAGATAGATGGAAGTACGCTGTCATGTATTTCTGTACCTGAGAACAGTTCCTTGTCTACTGCGTTGCTTGAGAAAAAAGAGAAGAGTGGCACACGTGACTCTGCTGGACATTCACCGCCAGTGAACCGGGCCCTAAAGCCAGCAGCTGCTTTAAGCGCTGTTCAGAGTAAGTGCATGCACCGTGTGCTCCATTTCATCCATTCTTTACTGCTTCGAGCAGCCCACACACTGCGTATGCGTATGATGATGGCTGGACTTAAAGGTCTTTTCCAAGCTAAGTGATTCTGTGATTTATTCACTTTGAGAATGTCTGTAGTGAAATAAGCATGAAAGGTTAATGTGCACACCACAGCTGCATATAGTTTCCTCATTTAAAGAGAGGAGATTTGTTGTACAGTTTCTCGTTTTCCAGCTGAGTGCCAGTAGGTGGATCTGGAGATGGAGCCTCAGTGTTCCTATGGCATGAAGTCTGTCTGAGTCTTGTTATGGGCTTCAAGGGAAAAGGAGTAGAACCTGTTCAGTCAGAGAGGTTTTTTGAAAAGCCCTGGCCTGGAAAATGGGGTCAACTCACTGTCACCTCAGAGGCAGGCTAGCTAGCATATTTCATGAGTTGGTGACCTCAATTCAGCATGATGTGCTTGCAGTGTAGATGTCGTCTCATTAGAGATCTGTGATATGATGAGTATAATTCCTTAATCTTTAAAAATTTCCTCCAACTGTGTATATCGCTGTATTTTAAGGAATGTCACTGTATAACTACATGTGCATTTTTATTTCTCTCTCTTTTGTTTGTTTCTTTGTTAGCTCAATTGGCTGAAGCCCTCAGAGGTGTAATTTTACCCAGGGATCTCTGTCACAAATTTCTGCTGCTAGCGGAGGCAAATACCTTAAGAGGAATAGAGACATGTGGAATTCTCTGTGGAAAACTGGTATAGTTTAACCTTCACATTTGTATGGGAAGAGATTTTTGGTAGTGCTGTATTTTTCCTGCAGTGTGCTGATTTCAGAGCAAAAGTAGACCTAAACAAGTCTTTAATGTATTTAGCTTCACGTTATAACCTGAGTGGTCATTTCAGCAGGGTGGCCTGATGCTTGCCTTACTAGGGAAATGCTTGGTCCAAATACCCTGCTGTCAGCATGAATTTTAGCAAGTTCCTCAGCATGCTGTGCAATACAGGCTTTTTCAAGTACTTTCTTGTTATTCGCTTAAGCTAAGTGAGGTTTAGCTACAAGACAATGAAGTACAGGACTGTTAGAATCTTCTGGGGTCATCAAATTCATAACAGCAACAGGAATAACTCCCTCTTAACCCCCAAGCTACAGAATAACTGATTTTTCAGGTTGTTTTTATTCTTTTTTTTTTTTTTTCCCTCTTGACCTAGATAACAGTGTCAGGGAAAGATGTCATGGCTCATGCTGTTATACCAAGAATTTAAAATATTATGTCCAGTCGTATTTGACTCAGGTAAAGACAAAGGATGGCAAGAATGGTGGTGTTCTAAGTTGCACAGAAAATAATTACAGTCTTCTCAAACTCTTTTTGTTCCCATATTTTTCATTTTTTTTTAAGGACATCTTTGCACAGTGGTCTCAGTACAACCATCTGATGGTGCTGCTAATACTAGCCTTTATGTTTCCATGGTAAGATGCTAGGCATGATTTCAGGTGCAGGAAGTCAGTTCAGTGACATGGCAATCACCAGAGATGCACCACTTTGGGCTAGCTGAAAGGCTCTCCTCCTTCAGACTCAGCATTTGTTCACTAGTTCATGTGCTCCGCTCTGAGTTGTCACCTCCATGTTTTACAGACACATAACGAATTTACTATTACCCATGTAATAGTGCCAAAACAATCTTCCGGACCAGACTACTGTGACATGGAGAACGTGGAAGAATTATTTGGTGTTCAGGACCAGTATGATCTCCTCACCTTGGGCTGGATCCATGTACGTGTGATTCATAGGTTCTGGCTTTTCTGTATCAGTTCTGCACACTGTGACCAACCTAAACTAAAGAAATAACTGGCATAATCCCAATGCATTTCTTTGCTCAGTTTTAAGCATAGTGATGGAAATGAGCATTAAAATTCTCCACAGGTAATGAATGTCTCTTAATCAATGAAGTTGAGGCATCCTGTTTACCCTGTTGTGTAAATTTTTGTTTGTCTCAATTTTGGGATATTTGGTTTCTTGCTAATGCCATTTCTTTTCCACTGTATTTAAAATCCATTAAAAATTTTGGGGGCATTGTGTTGTTTAATTCTGTATTAATTTTGTGGAGTGTGCTTTCACTCTTAGAGATTTTGATCAAGTCATTTCCCTTTTATCCTGTACTTCATTCCACTTTTTTCCCCCATGATTGGAAAATTGCTTGTACATCTGCTTGTGCATGTGCCCCCATGAACTTCATACTGAGAAGCCCCCCAAACAATGCAGAATCTGGGTTAGTAGGAAGTTAAGAAACCAGTCGGGGGAAAGCACTGATGCTTGTGCTTGTTAAAATCATTGTTCCTTCTTGAATGCATGTTGTCCTTGACTTGTAAGAAATACTTCATGATGTTGAATTTTCCCTTTCTTTTTGTAGACACATCCAACACAAACCGCATTCTTATCCAGTGTTGATCTTCACACTCATTGTTCTTATCAGCTAATGTTACCAGAGGCCATTGCAATTGTTTGTTCACCAAAACATAATGAGTGAGTCCTGATTTTTTCTAAGTAATAAGTTGGTATATTTTCCCTCTCCGTATCTTTAAGTGTGATCAAACAGCACATGTCAACTGGGATGAAGGACACTAATGAGTGTATTGTGAGTTTATTTTCTTTAATCTGTTTAAACTTGCATTCCAGTCAGTCTCTATGCACAGTATTTTTTCTGGCTTCTCTCTCTTCCTCCCTTCCCAGCTCTGCATTTTGAATTTTGATTTATTTTTATACTCTGATCAAACAGGCAGTAATGACAGGGGCTGTTTTTCAGTAACTTCATTGCCAGTGGCCTACCACAGACCTATCTTCATCCTGTCTAATGAAGGAAGTGGAAGGGTCAGACATATTTCTCTAGGATGATATTAATATTGCAGTTTTGGAAGCAGAGGTGTAAAGGTTACTCATTCCCTAATGAAATCCTATTTTCATATTTCATAATAATACAAACAGTAAGTGTCTGGAAAAACGTGTAACTGTGTTAAGAACTAATATGAAGGTTTGTAATGTAACAGGTTGTCTAGAGACAATGTGAAGTCTCCATCCTTGGAGATACTCAAAATCTGAGTGGAAGTGGTCCTGGGCGACCTGCTCAAGGGGATTCTGCTTGGGCAGGGAGGCTGGACCAGAGGATCTTCAGAGGTTCCTTCCAACTTGGACAACTCTGTGATTATTCTTTGGCGTCCTTGACATTTCAAGGCCCCATGGGTAACTGTTGTTTAGGCTTGCATACTTGAGACTGTCTTTCTGGCCTTCTTCTCCCACAAATAACTTGTGTGAACTCCGTTCTGGTTGGCCAGCTGTCTCTGTGGGCATTCAGGTACCAGAGCTGTAAATGTAGCTTGAGTGGCAGGTGCACAGGCGCTAGGCTTTGTTACCCTGAGCAGTGCCTGCAAACCTCAAATCCCATAAACTGCTTTCATAGCTTCTGCTGGCACCCTGTAACCAACTTCTGTCTGTAGCAGTCGTCAATCAGGTGTCATCCTGTAGCTGTTACGTAATCACTCTTTTTGTGAAAATAAGTGCAATTTAACATGGGAGCAAGGTAAATCCAACAGGTGGGTGATCAACAGTAATGCTTTATAGGCAAGCTTTCTTAGAAGTTGCATTTTGGTGTACCCCTTTTTTTGGGAATACAAGTGTCAAGCTGCTTCTGCTCCACCTTAAGTGCCGCAGAGTTGTTGCTAATAGGCCTAAGCTCTGCTCAGTGTATGTTGTCAGGTGTGACTGTGCTGTAGATGAGCAGCTGTGGAGCATTTTATTGCAAAAGAGAAGCACTACAGATAGGCAGACTGGAGGTGGGATTCTCCCGGTGCACCCGTGATAGGCACAGCAGAGCTCTCAGCCAAATTGCCCTCCGCAGATGGCTCAAGAGGTCCCTGCTTACCTGCAGCTCTAGCTGGACTCGGCAAATCCCAAGCATGTAATAAATTTTTTGCAATAAATGCTTCCTGCTCTGCTTCATCTGAAGAATAACACTGATTTCATGGAGGCTTTTTAGCCGAGTATAGACTAACTGTCCATCCAGACACAAGACCTTTCAGTTTCATTTCTGGTGATCTTTTTTCCTGGCTCATGTTATAACCAGTCATTCTGTAGTGCCAGGTTTCTTTGTAGAAAGGTGCTGTTTTTTAAAAACAAACTTTTTCTTCAGTACTTAGATCATACATATGCAGCAGTGTACTTTCTAGTGCTTTGTATTATTTGATACCTAAAAGAGTGGGGAGAATGTGTCCTCCCACAGAGTCATGTACACAGCCAGGCTTCAAGGCTCGTCTCTTTAAGTTGCCCCTCTAGTGCTCAGTGAGAGAAGTGCAATCCTAGCACTTTAGCTCCTTCTCTGGCTGTTCCTGTATGAGCTGACCACGGCCCTTCAGGGGCTGCCCTGCCTAACGGGACCAGCACCAGCCCTGTATCTTCTCCCTGTTCCCGCAGCACCTCTCCCTTCTCATCAATACAGCTCCCCTTGACTGCAGCCCAACTTTAGCTCCGGCATATCAGAGGTTGCTGAGTACCATTCTGGTGTCCTTCTGTAAGCTGTCTGGAGGTGAGTCTCTGTACCTGTGTTATGGGGACACTGCATAACAGTGGTTTCATCTTTTGCTTTCCAGCACTGGCATCTTCAGACTTACTAATGCTGGCATGCTGGAAGTTTCTGCTTGTAAAAAGAAGGGATTCCATCCACATACAAAGGATCCTAGGTTATTTAATGTAAGTATTTAATCATACATGTTTTTGACTACTTTAAATTCTTGCCCATGGTTCTGCTGCAAGCAGAAATTGTACCTGCTTTAGATTAGGTTCCTTTCCTTTAATGCTTTTCCCCCATCTTACTGATGGGGGGTATTTTGCATATGCTGCACATTTTGCCGACTAAGGTAGACATCAGGAATCTACCTGAGCAGGCAAGAGCAGCCATGAGACTTCTGTTACACGCTGCCATTCAAGTAGCAGCTGCCATCAGTCACCACTTGCTATCAGAAGAAGTAAAAGCCACAGATTCAAATGGGAGTTGTACTGAGCTCTTCAGTTTTTGAATTAAAAAAATCAGTTCTCCTCCCCACCTGTGCTGTCCCAACAGAACATCCCAGCTACTGGTAGATTCAGCCCATTTGCTTCATTTCCTCCCACCTTCTCATAAGCCTTTCTCAGGAACTACTGTATGTTTTGACATATTCAGTAGCATGGCTGCACAGAGCAGTCATTCAGAATTGTCAGAAATGTCACTGCTATCTGGAAGAAAAGAGTCTTAGAGTAATTAAGATTTTTTAAATGGGGCTCAGTAGAAATATGGAACAACTCCTACCTCTAGCTTAAAACAAAACAACTAAAAGACTTCAAAAATTCCTTCTTTGTTGTCAAACTCCCATAATGTGAGTACTACTCAAAAGAAGGAGAGCCTGGGTTCTTTGTTTTGCTTTACTTAGTCATGGCTGTATCTAAAGACACAAGCCAGTCCTAAATGCTTTTAAAAAAAAAAAAAAAAATTTGGGCAGACACAGCTGAAGCTACTGCAAGAAGAGGGCAGAGTTCAAGCTTCCCTGGCTGCTGTCCTCCATGCAGCTGTTCTAATGCAGCACACGGCTCCTTCCCCCTCCACTGCAGGTATCCCCTGCTGTGATACAGAAAGGATTGCACTGAACTACACTTTGTTTCACAACCAAACACTAAGCAATATCCTCTACAGGAATTTATTTCTGCTCCTGTGTTACAGTCTACACCTGTGAAGACAAGTTTTGCCTGGGAACAGGTGCAGTGATAGGTAGCATCAAAGTTGGGTATATAGGCATAGTATTAGGCAGGCTCGGAAAAAAATAAAAATAGTCTAAAATACACAATTTCACTGAAAATGATTTGTGAGTAATGCATTTTCTTCCACAGTCATGTACCCATGTGGTCGGGAAGGACATAAAGATAATTGTGCTGGATCTGAGGTGATACTGATGGACAACATCGCTGTACAAGTGGCCAAAAGAGAAAAATGGCTTCCTGTTTTTCTTACGTTTTCAGAAATGACTTTTATATTTATACATTTTAGATTGAATGGTTTGATATTTATTGCTTTAGCCTGTTTTGGAGTTATTTTGTTGCTCTGTCAAGGTGGAGTTCAGTGGCATTCCCCCTGTACACGTATCGTCTCACTAAAAACAACAATAAAATGAACTTCAACCAACAGTAACAAAGTTGAAAGATGTAATGATGCTTTTGTCATTTGTTGGTATTAATTCCTTTCTGAGAATTACAGATTATGAACAGTGGTTGGCTTTTTATGACTTCTAGCTACGGACATCTATTCATAGCTTCTGTGAATTTAGATTGTATGTAGTAAAGACAAATACACCCATTCAGTGATTTTGTTTTCATCCTTGTACAGCTCAAGCTTCTGCTGAAAACATAAGTCCTTAAGCAGAAAACATAACTCCTTTACCTGAGTGCTGACCCTCACTGCATCCTGGAATAGCAGAGAGGCACCAGAGTCCCTTGGAGAGCTGTGTTTTCTCCAGCAACACTCCATTTGAAATCAAGTTCTGGTCCTGAAAAGGATTCCCTGGATCTGGCTGAAGTTAGATAAAAAGATCTGTCTAGAGTTAAGAAGGAAGAACAATACAAAGGTATTTGCTCTTACAAGAGTTTATTTAGTATCTGCTCCAAGAACCTAGACGACTTATAGTTTAAATAATAAGGGTAGTACAAAAAAAGCTTGGAATGTGCTTCCAGACTGAAGATGGGCAAGATCTGAAACCCCGCAGTTATGCAGCCATGGTAAATAACAGGTGCTATTGCACAGAGCTTAGTGTGAAAGGTAAGGAGTAACTGGCAAGTGAGGTAAATAAACCATTGAGGTGAAGGCAGAAAAACAAGTAACAAAAATAAATAGCATCCTTGATCCTGAACTGTGGTGAATACAGACTGCAGCAAGCTCCTCAGAACTGACCTTTTCCAGGTCTGTCTCAGTGAGTTCTTCAGTCATAGACATATATAAAAGACAGTAGTACTGGCTTCAACTTCTGTGCATATACTTCTCTTTTAAAATCAGTCTCAATGTATTTAAGTGGAATCAGAAATGCCATAGAAAAAGAAAACTGTCTAAAAACATTTTATCTGTTCTGATTACATTACATACCCCCCTCCAAAAAAAAAAAAAAAAAAAAAAAAAAAAGTTCTGAAGAGCAAGTGTTATTAAGCCAGCTTAACTACCCTTTAGGCTTTGCAGGATACCACAACAACAAAACCAGGCTACGCTCACCCTGAGGACATGTAACAGCAAAGTCACGTGTTCAGCCTAATCTCAGAGCTCAGATACGCTCCCAGAAGAACAGACTTACTTTCTATAAAGGAAACACATGGAACTGATATAGTGAGCATCAAACACCTCTGGGCCATACAGTTTAAGAATCGCCTTTTCCAGCATGATAGTTGTGAATTAAGTGTGGGCAGATAACATTTCTGATTAGAGCAGATGCAAAGCAGAGTGCATGTGCTCATCCTGGTATCAGACACTGTGCTCCTCTGGTCCTGCCCAGAACTTTGGAAAAATCAAGACATCAAGACTGGTTCTGCTGCAGACTGAAATGCTTTCAGAGGCTAAACATTGACAGCGTGCAGCCTGATAGCTGAGCGTCCCCTAGCAGTGATGCCACTGAGCAACAGGGACTTCTATTAAGCCCATGGTGTAGTCACAGATTCACGCCACCAGGTGGAGCTCCACACCAGCTGGAGCGGCACCTCCACACCTGCCTGTCTTAAAATAGGAGCAGCGATTTCATTTGCATACTTAAAATTTATTCCACAAAATACACAGTATCCAATTAACCAGCCATTACGATGGAAGATGTATGGAATGAAATTATAAGAATGTATTTGCCTGAATACATTCACAGTAATACGGTAAAGAGACAGATAAAGGTAAAGCAATTTAAAAGCATTTGCGGTGAACAATGGATGGGCCAGCTTCATCGTACTCCTGTTTGCTGATCCACATCTGCTGGAAAGTAGAGAGGGAGGCGAGAATAGAGCCTCCAATCCAGACGGAGTACTTACGTTCAGGAGGCGCAATGATCTGTTTAAGAAAGAAGAGCATGAAACACAACTTTCCACCATGAAACTGTTACACAAAAGCATTAAAGCTGTGATATCTGATGTGAACGAAAACACTGTGTGTCTGCACTAGTGTCACCCCTCACATTACAGTTAGCCATTGCAGCAAGCTATCAAGTCAAAACATTGTTCAAGTCTGAGCCTAAATCCTCCATCTCTCTGGCTGAGTCACCTGCCCACAACAGCAGCATGTGCATGTGTGTTCAGGGCTGCAAATGAGAAAAGGGGAGGTGACGACTCATCCGAGACAAACCTACAACGGTAGCCCAGGAGGCCTTGGAAGAAAGAGTGACTTGTGGAACACTAACTGGTACAGCTGGCAAAATGTTTGCAAAGCATGGAAGGGGAGATGTGAAGCAGCAGAAGGAAGACTGGCTTCTTAGAATCTCTTCTGAACTTGTAGGCCAAGGACAGAACCAGCATGAGACAGGAAGTCAGAGGAGAGAAGGCCCTCTTCTTCTAGCACCCAGGGTGACTCGTCTAGTTACCAGGGGGTGGTTATTTACCAGAACATACAGGCTTGATTGGAAATATCTACAAAGCACTGTAAAGCATTGATATTTTTCATTAGATTTCTGAGGATGCTGTGCATGCCACCTCAGATAGTCTACAAGTCATGGTGCCATACCTTGATCTTCATGGTGCTGGGAGCCAGAGCAGTTATTTCCTTTTGCATCCTGTCTGCAATGCCCGGGTACATTGTGGTGCCTCCAGACAGCACGTTGTTGGCATAAAGATCCTTCCTGATGTCTATGTCGCACTTCATGATGCTGTTGTAAGTGGTCTCATGAATGCCAGCAGACTCCATGCCTAGGGAAGTTACAGCAGAACACTGAGAAAGTGACTGCATACAGAGACTGAAAATGGCTAACACAGCACAGATAACGAGACCTGCAGTTTCTCTTTGGAAGTCACCGGTCTTCAGGGCTGCAGAAATCTGGAAAGTCATCCTACAGCTGTTTCAATTGTTTACTTAGGAGTTCCTTGGGGTACAGCCCTCCTTCCCCACCCCCTGCTTACCCACAGATCTCCTCCTTAAAAAGAAAGCCAGGGCTCTGGAATAGCACAGTCTCCACGAGGCTTTTGCAGACAACCTCATATGTCCTAAGAATTCCTTATATGGGCCTGGANTTTTGGCCTTGGATTTTTTTTTTTTTTTTTTTTTTCCTTTCTTCTTAAACTGAGCCAGCTCAGAGACAGAATGGTCAAAATATGTCCTAATACCTCTAAGTATGCAAGTACTTTATCTGTTTCTGAGCTGAAATTCTGCTGACTGGCAGAAGCTACATTGGATTTTTATGTGACCTCGTTCCAAGCCTGCCTTCATGGCTGTTGGTTTGCTCTGCAAATGCAGCGTACCATGGATTCAGGATTTGGAGCAGTCTTTTGGAAGAATAAAAATAGTGC
>VXAV01008925.1:140410-158131 GCA_013399715.1 Alectura lathami | reverse complement strand
GAAAAAAAAAAAAAAAAAAAAAAAAAATCTTGACTTAAAAATTAAATCAGAGACAGGATGTGTTTTAAAAACTGGCCATAGTATACACTCTGTCATCATTTCCAACCAGCTAATAAGCTGCATTTGTAGAGTGACAGAGTAATTTATGCTGGCTCCCTGTTTCAGTAAAACTGAAATTGTTCTCCTCAGGCAACAGGAAGATAACACGGGTAGTAAAAATGCTTTGAAAGGTTTGCATTAAAGTCAATTACAGAAACAAGCCCTGAATACCAGCACTCAAGAAGAACTATTTGCTCTCAATTTATAGCGTGTTCGGGCATCACTCGACGAGCTGGGAGCCTGGGCTTCCATGCAGAGTTCAACAAATTGCGGTGTGTTAACAGCTAAGGGAGACAGCTGTTGCCGCCCAGCCCCGCTGGCTCCACACACAGGCGCTCACACCTTCTGCCATGAGAACCCTGGAAGCGCAGGGCGAAGTGGCAACGGGGTCAGCGCGAGCCATGGCTGATGAGCAAGGGAGCACCCAGCGCTGTTCAGCCTCTACCCCAGATGGAGGAAGCAGGGACAGCCTCTCCCAAATCCTCCCCTGCAGACCCTCGTCCCTTCGCAGCCATGAGACACGGCTGCAGGCTGCATGGGTGTAGCTCTCGGGAGAAGACAAGGACAGGGAAATCCCAGCTTGATGTACTCCAGGAATTTTGTCATTATTTCCAAGAAAGGAAAGGAGGTTGCAATTTTTGCACTTAAACTCCTGGGAAAACAGACTCTTTATATTTAAGCATTTAGTCAATGGAGTACAATTGTTACCTAGCATGAATGAACAGACTGGTTTAGACAAACCATTTCCTAATTAGGAAATACGCTCCCCAACCGTCTGTTTTTGGAACAGAGTTCGAGGTCAGGGGGTTTGCTCAAACCAATGCAGCAAAGGCAATGCCAAAAATCACTTGGGGGAGGGGAAAGAAGGGGGCAGGAAAGGCTACATTTCTGAGCTTAGAGGACTCTAAATGAGAACCATATTTAGTAATAAAGCACAAAAAGCTGAAAAATCGAAGCTGAGTCACTCAGCCAGGACGCTCAGCTGCCAAGCAGTGGGTTACAGCTCAGGACAGCCATGGCGCGCATCCTACAGCAGCAAATGGCACTCGGCACTGGGGAATAAAGGAAAATACTCTCCCGAGCAATTAATACAGTCTTTAGCCTCCTCCTTCTACCTGCTCTACATCTAAAGATAACCAAGCACTTCACCAACTCCCTCAGCAAGCTATTAAGAGAACTCCAGCCTCACAAGAAACGCTGCGTGTAACCTGTCCTTTAATAAAAGGTTTGGCATTTTGCAGAACAGCACTTTGATATAGAGACAGCAACAAATACACGCGCACCCTCATTGCATCAGATTAGATCCAGCTATTTTGCACACTTCCAGCTATTCTTACAGCCACATTGCCCAAACAACTCATGCCACCTTAAGCTGAGTTAAGAGCACTGAAGCAAAGCTGCTGAGTAACCTTACTATACAGTGGTCAAATCTGTCCCCTCAGGAACTCTGTTCTGTCCAAAACTAACACCCCAGTGGCACACAGGTTCACTTAAACACCAACACAGCTATAATTCCAGCTGTGCCATTTACACAGTCTGTGTCTTTGTACTATCGTTGGAGTGCTGGTGGAGTCAGCAAAATCACCAGGTTTATTTCCCTTTCAGAAGTGCTCTAAAGACAACTCAGGGCAGATATTAAAAGCATTTTATCATTTCAGTTCTAGTAAGTAATGCATATCAAACTGCAGCACAGCAGTACATCCTCCTGAATAGCTTCCATTTGACATTACCTAATTACAGTCCTCCAGAAAACCATCAATCACACTCTTGGTTCAGTGCCACTTACCCTGACAGTGCTTGGCTGGCGATAGCAGCTCTGGGATGGTGCACTGTGCATCTGAAAGCAGTGGGGTTATATAGCCCCTTCAGCTCTTCTCCTCCCACCAGCCTCCCAAACAAGGAGCAGAGACAGACAGAGACCGAGCCGAAGTCTCTAACAAAACCATATAGGGACCTTATTACAAAAACCTCTAATCTGGGTGGCCACAGGGCCTGAGTCGCTTCCACTGCATTCCAATGCAGAGCTCATGAAACAGGAGGAGACTTTCAGCTGTGTAAGATAAACACATTAGAACTTCAGGAGAACTGCTAAAACGCAGTGAGACACAGCATGCCCATGATAGACACCCTCTGGCAGGAAGAGCATATGTCCTAACGAGAGAGGTGCAGGCCTCTGCACAAACACCCAAGAGTCAGAGTGAAAAAACAGAAGAGCAGTCATTTTCAATAGGGAAGGTGTTTTTAAGGAGACACTTTGTGAAATGTTTTGACCAAAGCAATGAAAATATTTTCAGCAAGATAAGTGGCTGCTGAATTTTGCTAGGAATTCTCTTTAAAAGCTTAGCACTTTGCCTGTATGCTAAACATCACCTGTATGCTTAGGGGTGCTGGAAAAAGTCCCGGCTGTTGTGCAGGGTTCATGGTAAAGTCTTTGAAGGCTGTGGAAATGTTCAATTAACAGATTGTTATGACCCACTCTGGCATGTGATGGGTGAGAAACAATTTCCAGTCTCTGGCAGCTTATTTTCAAAGCATGAGGAACTGTGGGTGAGCTTCATCCTAGTGTTACTCCATGGATGGAGTTGTAACACACAAGTTGTAAACTCTCATCTCAAAATGTTCACAATAAAGCTGTTGAGTTTCATAACCTCCAGCTAGCTTTGCTGCTCAATGTATTTTTAGCAACTAAAGCAAGGGTTCTCACTGTACAAGTTATTTTCAGAGCAGGACTGGATTTTTACAGCTGCAGCCAGCTGTTCTCTAGACAGGCTGACTCTCGTGGAGCAGCCCTTTCATAGCCAACAGTATTTAGTCCTTGAATTACTACTGAAGACCAGAAATTAGCATCTCTAAACTCCATCGCTAAACTACTACAAACTCAAAAGTGCTCTATGCACACTAGCCAAGAAAGACGTGAGAATCCGAATGAGACCCTTGCCTTGTGAGCCTTGTTGCAACAGGGAGCAGCGTCACGCGTTTGCTTACAGAGTGCTCCCTGACTGAGTAGTCTTAATGCAAGAGATCTCCTGTACAGCCACAGTGGGGGTTTTTCCAGTGCAGAGGTCTGAGGATTAGGCAACACATAAAGACAGACAGGAAGAATTATGGACTGAAGACCAAAAGGAATTTAACTTTTAAGGAAAGGAACTTCTAAGGAATGTAATTGCCTTTGGGAGTCAGATACAGAAGCTAACAAGTGTTGGATCATGAGCCATGCAAAAGCTATTTATAATTTCAATTTCTAGCATTTGGACAAAAGATAATAGATACTGAACGACCACAACACAACTTACCAAGGTAAGCAATCTCCAGCACAGGATATAAACAGACACTTTCTTGCACATCTCCTACTGACCCTCAAAGGACAGACAAAAAAAAAAAAATACTTTCTTTTCAAACAACACTCAAAACTGTGGCTGATAGAAATTACATACCTTTCATGGAACTATGAGATCAGCAGATCAGGTCAAGGGCAAGGAGAAACTCACAAGCAAAACCCTTCACTGCAGTATCATGTCTCATTTTGATGCAAGCACCAATTACCCCCTAGACTGGAGGAAGCATAAGCCAAGGCTTTCAGAAGCATAATCCACTGGAAATACCTAGACTGGGACAACGACCCAGAAGAATCCAAATTCTTCGCCTTAATGAAAAAATATTCACTCACCCAAGAAAGCCTTACTGGTGATGATGCTGGAGTGGATACAGCACGTATGAGATTGCAAAGCCAAGTAAACACTATTTCAGTAGGGCTGCCAAAGAATTCACACAGCACCTCAGTATAGCTAGAAATAGAGGCAACAGTTTTCTGCAAGAGACCTCTGTGGATCTCACAGGAGGCAGTGGCCATGCAGATATCACACAGTTTCTTCTCTCTCAAGCTTCATCACAGTCTCGGAAACAGCCTGGTGCACACCCCAATATTGGTGGTGGCAATGACTGCAATGGGGATTGGTCATATGGGCGAGGAGCACACACACCACTTTGAAATACCTTGCGTGTCATAGGCAAAGATTTGGGAATCCCAGCTTTCAGGGTGCTTGTGAAAGACAGAGCCAACACAGAGGTTCACTCAGAGGCGGCAGTTGTTGATACGACGACAAGGAGGACACAGAGTGTTTGGAGGGACCATATGCAGGACATCTGATAGAGAGAGGGCTGTGCAGACTGAAGGGGGAAGCAAGCCCTGAGATTGGCTTAGCAGTATGGTGGATACACAGGAACAGCACAGCAACACTCCAGAGAGGCTGCACAGCCATGCCTACGGCACACAACAGAGAGCCAGCGCTCAGCAGGCAGCTCGTCTCGCTATGGAAGGTCCCAGGGCAGGAAGGAAGGCAGGCAAACAGGTGAACTATGCAAGGAAATGAGGTCAGTACAGCTTGAGGGACATTATAGAATGTAGGTATTTCTTTTCTTTCTAGTGATCCCATTGCTCAAGATGTGATCACAGATATTGCTAAATAAAAACACATGGGAAAAAAATGGCATTAGTGGTTTAAACATTTCTTCTCAGTGACACAGGTCATTGCCAGAGGGGTGGGGGAAAGGGGGGGAATGTATGTGGCATGACACAGGAGTAAGAACCTAAAGAGAACAGAACAAGTCTTCTGAGAACCAAATCTAAATGCTGGGGATCAGATCTCTGAACCTTCCTCCATGGCTACAGACACATACCAACTTAGCCCAAACATGTATCTGTTTTCACAAGAAAAAGAACAAATACCATTCTTGAAACCAATTTAGCTTCCCCTGTGGAGACCACTTCCATCACCACTCTCTGCTGCCTGCCTTTCAGTACTTACCCAGCTCATTAGTTCAGAAACCACCACAGTACAATTTGCCTGGCGTGTTTACACCCAAGGTTCT
Source organism: Alectura lathami (assembly GCA_013399715.1). Taxonomy (NCBI): domain Eukaryota; kingdom Metazoa; phylum Chordata; class Aves; order Galliformes; family Megapodiidae; genus Alectura; species Alectura lathami. The sequence continues at coordinate 153,163 of VXAV01008925.1, read as the reverse complement.
AGTTCTTCCACTGCATCCATTGCCAAAAAACTTATGTTTTCTACTTGTGTTCCCCCAAAGATCTGGTTGTTATTCCATTCAAATTTTTGTCCTTTTGCAGTCTCCATCACAGGAACATGCCTGGAATATGACCAGATAAAGAAAAATAACTGGAAAAAGTAATTTTGCCTCTTCCTTTCATACCCTTTCCCTTGTTCTCTTTATAGTGATACTAGCAAAGCTCCCACATACACTGGGAGCTTCCTCACTGACTTCTAGCATCTTTCATGGTATCCGTGGAAACTCTTAGCTACGTGTTTCTTAAGACAAGTTCTTCATTTTTCAGTAACTTCTGCAGATTATCGTATGAACACAAAACGTGCCTGGGACTCCAGGCTGTATAGCTACCATGCCTAGCAAACAGGCTTTGGCTGTCCTGAAGAATGCAGGCTCAGAGGCCACGCACTAGCTTAGAGATGCCATACTTTTTTGGTAAAGAAGGGCAGAAGCTGCAGTCTTATCCCAAATGCTATAGAAAACTGGGAAAAAAGTAACCCTTTTACTCATAACATTACAAGCCATTACTTTATAAGGGAAAACAGCTTCTCAGATGTGCATGGAGACCTTCCTGCTTAGATCTAATTGGCTGCTTAGGAATGAGGCTCTGCTAAATACGTCCCTGGCTCCCTTTTATTTGGGAATTCCTTTCATCTTCTCAGCATTAGCAGAATCTCAAAATGTTTTGGTTTGTCTGGCTTCAGGCCATCTCCCCTATCTCACTGATAGGCTTTACACTTTTTTTCTTCCTCTCCCTTCCCCCACCGTTTAGAGAAAGGCAGGAATAAATAAGCTCGAAGGCCCAGAAAGTCCTTCTCATAACCTGATTCATCGCAGCTGTCACACAGTGCACATCTGTGAAGCGTCAGATCAACCATAAGCTGTCAGACACAGCTTGCTCTATCACTGTCAGCTCTAACATCTTAAGATGAAATTTCTCTAATCATCCTCAAGACAGCTACTAAAACATGGCAGTTTTTAACCTGCAGAATTTGGAAAATAGTTTTGCCAGTGCTGTTCAAGAGCTAAAGGATACAGGGTTTGCCTCCTAGGTGGGGTGATGAGCATTTTAATTCACAACCTTCCTTTGTCTTAACAAGGTATTTTCCCCCATGATAATGTGAGGTAAAGTTGCCCCTCATTCAAAATCGAATGAACATGCTCAAAGTAAAAATGAGCTTACAGCTTCCTCCCCATCCTTCTTAGACAAATAAACAGAATGCAAGTACCAGCCCTGCTGGGTCAGACTGAAATCCAGTGAGCCCAGTATTGTGTTTATGAAATTTCCTTTCACCTTAAGCAGGTGCTTAAGAAAGAAAGGGGACACCTACAGGGATAATTTTCTTCCTATACTCTTCCAGCTTGTTTAAGTGCAGCAGAACAATTTCTTAAGACAGGAGTTTGCATCAACAAGTTCATGTCTAATAGCTGCTGGCAGCATGCTCCAGCTGGTGTGGACATACCTGATGTTAGAAAGAAAACATCAAGGATATCAGAAGCATAGTCAAAGGAACAGTGTCTTTATACCAAGAGCTGAAAATCCAGATGTCCTGGATAAGTACAGAGGCCACTAGCAAAGCCTGAGCTCTGCCCTACTGTGCCATGACACAGCAGCTGCTCAGTAGCTAGCTCACAAGTTCATGAAGACTTATCTGCCCTGAATGACACTGCATACAAGGCTTCATGATAATGTTACATTGGCATGTTTCCTAAGAGCTATGAGAGAACACATTCCCTCAGCCGTTAATCAGAAACACTCTGATAAAACACAATCTAAATTTGTCCAAATGCAAACGTCATCTTCCCTCTGCACTACTGTGAAAAACAAGCACTGTACTAAGCAACTCAGACCTACGGGGCATGTGTACGTGGGCAGGCAGAAGACAGGGCTCCTTCCTCCTCTCTTCCTTTCCTTTCATAGCTCCTTAATCAATGTATTCTCACACTGGCAGCAATAAGGAGACCACGTTCACACCACACTTCTGGAAACGGCTATGTAGAAGAGAAGCCCCGTTGTTTATCTCACCAAAATAAAAGTTTCAGGATGACCTTGCACATTATGAAAAAATCAGACAATTCCCATCAAAGAAATAATGCTGGAAGCAGGTTTCATAAAGCTACTACTTACAGATTTAAATGTAGACTCATTGCATGCCCGGTAATATCACAGAGTTTCACAAGCTTCAGTGCCAGTCAGTATCTGCCAGTCAAGCTGCCCCCTCCAGTGATCAGCAAGGAAAAGGACCTCTAGAGGGCAACTTCTTAGAATCATAGAATGGCTTGGGTTGGACGGGACCTCAGAGATCATCTAGTTCCAACCCCCCTGCCGTGGACAGGGCTGCCAGCCACTAGCTCACTAGATCAAACTGCCCAGGAACCCATCCAGCCTGGCCTTGAACACAGCCAGGGATGGGGCAGCCACAGCTTCTCTGGGCAGCCTGTGCCAGCGCCTCACCACTCTCTCAGGGAAGAATTTCTTCCTGATGTCCAACCTAAACCTCCCCTCTTTCAGTTTTAGCCCATTGCCCCTTGTCCTACCATTATCCACCCGTGTAAAAAGTCGGTCCCCCTCCTGTCTGTAAGCTCCTTTCAAGTATTGGAAGGCCGCAATGAGGTCTCCCGGGAGCCTTCGCTTTTCCAAGCGGAACAATCCCAGCTCCCTCAGCCTTTCCTCACAGGAGAGGTGCTCCAGCCCTCTGAGCATTTTGGTGGCCCTCCTCTGGACCCACTCCAACAACTCCACATCCCCTCTGTACTGGGGGCCCCGGGCCTGGACACAGGACTCCAGGTGAGACCTCACAAGGGCAGAGTAGAGGGGGACGATCCCCTCCCTCTCCCTGCTGGCCACCCCTCTCTTGATGCAGCCCAGGATGCCATTGGCCTTCCTGGCTGCAGGAGCGCACTGCCGGCTCATGGCCAGCTTTTCGTCGATCACAACGCCCAAGTCCGCCTCCGCAGGGCTGCTCTCAAGGAGTTCTTCTCCCAGTCTGTACACACACCTGGGATTGCCCCGACCCAAGTGCAACACCTTGCACTTGGCCTTGTTGAACCTCATCAGGTTCTCATGGGCCCACTTCTCCCACTTTTCTTCCACTGCTGAATTTAACCATTTCCTGCAGTGTCAGATTTTCACCTTTTCTGAGCAATGCATGCAGGCTCTGGGGGATGACAGACTCTGGAGCCCCTCTCAACACAGACCTTCTCAAGCAGGTACCTTCCTCCCCGGATGGGCCAGCCATGGCCTCCATCCAGCCCCTTCCTACTGGCTCCTGGGCTGGGTGCACACAGCACAGTTAGGTGTCGCTGCTGGGCAGGACAAGGAGATGTCCCAGCTGCAAATTCTTTATCTTCTGTATCAGCTACCCGGCACAACCAATAAACAACACCTGAGAGCACAGTTGTACTCTTTGTCAAACCTACATGAGAAGCACTATGCCGCAATGAAGGAATGAGCATTAAATGGCAATAAACAGAAGAACATACAAAAACCACATGGGGAAATACACAACCAGTAACAGTAAAGCTAACACATGCTTTTTAAAATATCTTAGGATAAAAAAGTAAATGTACTTTTGGGATCAGCATGCTGTTGTATGGAAATATATGCTATTATATAGAATTGTCAGAAACAATGTGCCAAAAACAAACATATTTAATACACGTGTTATCTGTGCCAGAAAAAGGGCCACATGGGAATCAAAGGATTGCAAAACAGATTTTGGCTATTTCATTTTCACCGCAGGACATTAAAAGAACAGGCAGTAAAGTTAGGCACATGTAGAGCACAGCTCTGGGTAGCCCACATCCACCCAGGTGTTCCAAGAGAATAGGCTGAATTGTGTCCACAGCAATAAACACCTCTTTTCGTTAGTCCTTAAAAGAGATCAAGGTGATTTTAGGAAACAGGAAGAAAGATAGTTTACCAGAAATTTCAAGTATGTAACTGGAAAAAGTAGTCTATTACAAACTTGTCAGGTAAAAACACTGCTCTCCCACAGCCACCACCATAGAAGCACGTTAATAATAATAATAATAATAAAAAAAAAAAAAAAGAATAAAAGGAAATAATACAATAGATGTTGATGGATGTCACTTTATGAAAATGAGTTCTTGTCAAACCTTTTTTAGAGAAATATTACACACTCAGTTGTAAAAGGTTCTTCCTAAAGCCTCTAACTTCCTAAAACATGGAATAGTTAAAAGTAAGGCCAGTTTAGAACTGACAGGCACAGAGCAGCAGGAGAACTGCCTGGCTGAAGTCTCACAGCACAGCAGCGTAGGGATGGCACTGAGTGGGTGTAGTTGTGTGGACCTTCCCTTCTCATCATTGGCTAGGACACTCAATGCCTTTATCAGTGATCTGAACAACAACACAACAATTAAAGTTAAACAAAGGGCGTGCAAGTGCATTTACAGCTTCCAATTATCTGCGTTATAGATCTAGAAGAAAATAGTCCTCCCCTGCAGAATACTGTTTGTAACATGAAGCTCTGAGAAAAACCTTTGCATCTCTGACCTGTGCTAAAGGATTCCCATCCCAACCTATAGCATTTTTGCTGAATGCCACTTTGGGTGATGAAAACAGGGTGCAGACAAACACACCAGGCAGAGGAGTGCCTAACTTACCACAGACCGTAGGAAGGACAGGACTTCAGTGGTGTCCTCCTCTGCCCTCTGTGCAGGGTCAGCCTGCCTCTGTCACACCTCCCCACACACATCCTGGCTGCTGCTTGGGCCTGGAAGAGCCTCCTGTCACCAGCTGTAGTGCTCCAGAAGACTGATAGCCAAGGACGGTTGGTCACGCAGCCAGGATGAACTCAGCACACAGCTGCTGTTCATGCTCTAGCACATTCAGTTCATAAACCTCTGCCCAGGCGACGCTCAAGTCTCACAAAAAGGCTGAGATAGGAAGGTTTTGGCCTTTGCTTTGCAGATGCATCTTATTTAAGCAAGGCAGGTTCTTCTTCCTCTTTCTTGCAGACAGTCATGACTACTATGGAAAAGTACAAGATCACATGCTATTTTTGTTCAATAATTTGCTTGGTTTTCTGAAAGTGTACCACCATTTTCCAGCCAAATGCTCTTTTCTTCCTTTTCCACTAAATGTGTTTTACATGCCCACCTTTAACTATTTACTCCAATTCTCCATCAGATCAAGGACTATTTTGACATTTTCCTGTAATGAATGTAAGAGGGGCTTGAATATACATTTCTGAAACAAATATAAGCAAAAAATTGCAGAATTCTACAAAGCTTTCATTCATTCCAACCAATTTGGAGGCCAGTTGTTCACTGGAATCAATGGCAGGACAACAACTGCCTTTTCAGGAGATGAGAACTGAGAGGTCTCGGGTCCAATCTGCCCGGCTGGGGCCTTCTCCGACCTGAGCTGCTTTTTGACCCACTTCTTAACAAGAATAAGATTACAGGTACTGTTGCGTATTGCCCATGCATAAATATTGTGCATGTAGGGACTGGTACAGATACAGCTCTTGCTGCACACAGGTCTCTATTCCATACGTGGAAGGCTAACAGCTGCCTGATTTCACTGAGGTTTTCAGGACTTCATGAATACCCCAAGTACTTACAAGCAGAAAATGATAAAACCTGCTGGTTCATGTTCTGTTCTTCTAGCAAATCAGTAACAGTACTAAATAAAAGACAAGCTTCTGTAAACCTCTGTATCATAATTATGGTTCCTACCACGTTGTCACTCCTTTAGGTACTTCCCAGGTTTCTCTTTCTTTCAGTTCCTCATTAGTAACTTCTTGAAAAGACTGAGCAACTCTTAACTGCTGCAAAACACTGCTGCCCAGGCATCTGGGAAAGGCCTGGATAGTTTTCACAGGAGGAGAGCAGAACTACACACACCTCTTTCAGCATCCTAATTAGGGTCTGTCACTTGCTGCATTGTAATTAGCCATTTCTGGGAGTTCACCTAGAAGGTCAAATGTTCACACCTCTTCAACATAATATAAATCTTTCCCCTGCACTCTGATTGGTCTGTATTACACAACATGCACACATTGCTTAGCAAAAGGAGAAAAATATATAATTAGCAGGTCTACAACATAAACACGTTCCTCTTTCTGAACTGGATATAAATTAAACAGTGTTGGGATAGCACTGGCAGCCTTAAAAACTCAGCAACCCCTGCCCTGCAGGCAGCCTCGCCTTCTCACCAACACAGGCTGCAGGGGGAATGGGGAACAACCACAACTGAGAAAAAGGACTCAACGCCTGTTTTCTTTTTCTCTGCTTAGACAATACAAGCTGCTGTTTCCATGAGGGCTAAACCTCTCCTATTAGGCTGGTTTTTAATGATCCATAGTCATTCTTTGGCAGACCTCTTTGCCAGATCCTGCCTCACAGGTAGGCCCTCTGAAAGGAAAACACGTGGGGTTTTGGGCCAGGTCACCCAGGAGCAGTGGGAGAGCCAAGAACAAGCTCCCCAGGGCACCAAGCTGGGATGCTCTGGGCTGTGCCACGTGTGAAGCACATGGAGGGCACTGCCCCTCCTGAGGCTGAGGGAGAAGGGGCTGGCAGCCAGCCCTGCCCTGCAGAGGGAGGGAAGTCCCCGGTTACCGGCACAAGGCATCGTTACCTCTGCTGCGTGCATATGCGGAGAAATCCTAGCTTCACCCGAGACAGCGACAGAACGACCACTGATCTCCCTTATGGCTCACCAGCATGGCTCAGCGAGAGCCGAGAACCCTGCTGCTCGCTCCCCTATGGGCCCCCCACCCCGTCCACTCCTGCAGGAGACAGAGGCTGGTGGCAGCAGGAGAGAGGCAGCTCCCATGCAGCGTGCAAAGAATGCCACTGGGAAACGCCTGGCTTCAAAGGACTGTGTGAGAAATGATTCAGCTGGAAAGCATCACGAGCATCGTATCAGGGAACTTGGGCTGCTCCATCAAACACAAACATCAGCATGTCCCTTCTTGTTATGACCACCCCTGCAGACACGCAGCCTTCTAAGCTGATTTATTTGATTTTTTCCTAAGCTGATTTTATTTAATTGCTGATTAGAACCACAGACAGAAAACAATCAACTGCTTTTTCATAGAAATATACATTAGTCTGTACCACGTATTCGTTTCATTTGCTTTTTGCTCATAAAAGCTTGACTCTGCAGTGGGTTGTGCAGCTGAACAGAGGAGATATGACTCACTCCTGTAGCTGCACAATCTGCCAAGGCCTCTGATCTGTTTGTGCAGATGTGTGGTAGATGTGGGTGAGGGCAGGGAACAGTGGCAGCCCACCGCCTCCACACTTTGTTCCCACCACAACACCATTCTACCAGCATTTGCTCCTGATCATCTACCTGAAGCACAAGCCCTGGTGAAAAAGTACACGGCAGTGCCTGGAGACAAATATTCAGAGCAAGATCACTGCATCCTGTCCTTGCTCGGAAGAATGTTTGATGTTGCAGAGGATGCCAAATTGCATCTGAGATGTTAGTGGGAGGGATAAAACTTTCCACTTCACTGTCCCTCCCCCGCCCAAAGAATTTCAAAGGTTAAGTGATATCAAAAACAGAAAAGAGTTGGGAGTCTCAGCCATCAGGCATTACTCTATCTCAGTGTGCTAATCTCACTTGTTAGATGATATCCCAGAAACAGGAGGTGACAGACCAAAGCTGGCTGGCAGTCCTAAATCCCAAAAGGCAAAGTATCTGTTACAGTTTCAGAAGTTCAGATCAACTGCAGTATGCTAAGATCTTTCAGAATGTTTCCTTTGGTTTCTCCTCCCCACCATCACCCTTAATAAAATCTTATTTAACTTTAAACATTATGAAAATGTTTTTTCCCAGTGTGTGGCTGTTTTGTGTCACTAAACACCTGAAATAAAGCCATCTGCTGTGCCCGTTACTTCCACCTTCAGACCAACAGCTAAAAGTAAAACTAAAGACCTCCTTTTACCCATATTTACCTTTTAACTGCAGACATTTCTCTACAGATTTTCCTCTGTCATCCTTGCTACTGGGAGTCAGCCTTGGATTTAGCTCACAGCTGCAGGAAACTAGCACAACTTGCAGACCAAAACAGCTAAGTTATACCCAGGCATACCCCAGTGCCTGAAGGGAAAAGGTTTAAACACTTCTTCACTCATTGCTGGAGGACATCTAGCCTGCCTCGCATATAATCTCACGAGCTTTTACAGTTCCTCTGTTGCACATTTGATAGTTAGCATTTGCTTTACACCAAGCCTTGCAAGCAGAAAGCATTATCTTAGTACTAGTAACAACATCCTCAAAAAACAACTAAAAGGAGCTAACCCGAACAGAAAGAAAAAAGCCTACCAGCAAGCCACTGAAGCTAAGCTGCCTGCTGCAAGCTCTGGATAAAGACAGACGTCTGCAAAGCATTTCACTGAGATGCATTTAGAGCACATCAAGTCACAAAGTCAAATTTTCAGTGAGCTAGTGTGATATGCAAACTATTTACTAAAAAATGCAGCTTTCAGGATCTCAGCACTCATTGGTAGAGCACACACACAAAGGACTGGGACAGGACAGTCCCATGGCTAAAATAAAGTCAACCCTAAGATAGAAATACATCGACATTTATGGTAAGGTTACAGTGATTGGCTGTGAGAGCTAGCAGGCATCCAGCCAATTTGCTTTTCCAGCCTAAGGAAATGCTCAGTTTGTTCGAAAAAATGATTTTTTTTTCCTGCTGTGAAGAATGTATTGACGTCATCAAACCGGGCCTGCTGAACAAAAGCATGGAGCAGGAGTTGTCTCACGAAGTTGAACTGCAAGAGAAAGGGTGCATGTCTATTTTAGCTTTCCTCTACCGTGTCAGGGACTGTTCCCAGTTCTCCTTATTCACCCCCTCCAGACAAAGCATTCGCAAGCTGCTGTGGTGCTTTATGCTCAGCTGGAGGGACAGGTGACTTGTAGCAAGCTTCAGTTTCCACTTTGTTTTTGCATCAATCCCACATGCACAGGGACTTCAGCAAAAGGGAGGCTCCTGAGTCCAACTGAGAGATCTTTCGTTAAACACACCTGCAATCCTGGATCTCCCCTGGATGCAGACATCATCCATATTCTCTATTCCAACAGTCCTGCTAATGATTTTTCTATCACTTGAGAGAGCTTTTCATGCCTTTCTCTTCCCCCTCAAACCCCNTTTTTAAAAACATGCACTGTTATCCGCAGCTCCGTAGGCCTGGTTGTCCAACTACTGTTTCTTCTATTAGGCACTTGCTGCATGCTAGAACTCCCCGATCTGTTCTGATTAACACCACACAGCAGCCTTACAAAACAACACAGGGAGAAGCAGTGATTGTAAGCCTCTCTGATGTCACTCTGCTTTCCCACTTGTACGCTGCCATACCAGCTTCTTGGTGCTTGGGCCAATGCAGGGCCTTGCTCCCACATCAGCCAACCAAGATCCTTTCCCTATACCACTAACCCTGGTGATTATTAGTAATACTTTAGAAAGAGCGAGGAGTAACACTGATTTCTTAGAAACAGGCTGTACCACACACAACAGACCAGCCAATAGTTACAGTCACTGCAGATCATTTCTGTTGCACAAGAGCACAGAACAGAGGGTGCAGCTGGTGGGTGGAGCAAGGTCACCATTTTAACATTTCTGAGATCTGGGCAACAAAAAGAACGTGTTCCACCATAAACTTGTACTCACTAAGAGCTGACAATTTAAGGACTGATGCTACTCAGACCTCTTAGCAAAAGGCTCATCCAACAGCTGTGACAAGAACCACAGCACAAAAAGTGTTCTGGACCTGCGAAGAAGGAGATGCTGGCTGAGTCACCCACTCCTGGCAATGCTCTATAAAGGTCACACCAGGTTGTTCTGAATATGTATGGGGGAGAGAAGAGGCAGAACAGAAAAGCAAAATAAAATAAAATATGGATTGTGAAACAGAATTAATCTACTCGTCTTAATTAATCTACTGGTCTGATTGTTACATTTTTGATTAAATTCCTCCACTTCCCCCACATTTAAAATTCAGGTTATTCAGAAAACATGAATCTCATAACAAAAGTTTCATTTCAGTATCTCAAAAATGTATGTTCTGTATTCTCTCATATTTTCCTCCCTTTTCAGCCAAGTCAAGTTGTCTAAATACAACAGTTGTCTCCCCTAAACTGTATTTTAGGGCAAATTTACTGTCTACTGGAAGACAGGGGAATAAGTCAGTACACACAAAACAAGGCAATGCAAAGCTAAGATGAAGATAATTGCACTGAGGAGTTCATAACTCTTCTCAATTCCTACATTTAGTGCATTCAGATAGCCACAAGCCTTAGTCTTCTGTGCAACAGTAATCTTCGAACATGCGCTGCAGGTCAAAGCAGAATTTAAGCATGATGAAACCATTTCAGTTAGCTTATACCATGCTAATGTATATTGCTCAGTCTTAGCACAAAAGAATTGCTAAACAATCACCACTAAGCAGAAACAAATCTAAATTCAGTATTAAATAAAAAATCAGTATGTTGTAATTAAAAATAAATAATAATGTGTAACAACTTAACAAAGAACAAAATGGTAGAAAGCAAGTCAGATCCCATGGTTTTTCCCCCTGGAATATAAATGTGGGTTCAACATTTTGAACTCAGACCAATGCAATGCACAGGCCCCTGGTTCCTCGACCGTGTTATATTTCACCTTGACAAACTTTCTTCACCTGGAGGGACTAATCAAATTAGCCTTCTCAACATTTAGCAGCTCATAATGCCATAATACCCTGATAGAGTCAGCTTTTCTAGGTGCAGGTAGGCTTCTGGACAGGGAATAAAGAGTTTGATGCCAATTAAGGCTTGAATATTAACTAATCTTAATCAGGAATATGTTTGTACTTATTCCACAGGCATTTTTGCAGCTATCTTTAACAGAATTCGCTATGATCAGTGGACTTCTGTGGACATGGAATGACAACAAAAGCCCACACATAAATCTAAACAACACAGCGAGTAGGTCAGCAGCTTCACCTTAGTTACAAAATCTTACATTTTTAAAGACGGAACTTCAAAGAAAATAAAAATTCATTTTGCTGTTTGTTAACTATTCCTGGAGACTGAGTTTTCTGTAGTCTGATCCCACTTTGCATATTAGGAAAGGCACAAGGACATCTGCTGGTAAGAAAAATAACGCAGCTTCTCATACTTTTGCTTAGAACTCAACTGGCACATTAATCAAACCCTAGAGAATGGGCAAGTAGAGAACACGGTCAGAGCTACCACTTCTACCAGCACAAAAATGCCGCCGAAACCCAAAGAAGAGCGCAAAGATGAAAGCACAGCTCTGCAGTGCCCACCAATATCACTTCAGCACAAACAAACAAACAAACAGCCTCTCAAAACACACTGCTCTCTCTTTGTTTGTATCCATTATACATGGAAACCCCAAGCAGCTACAGTTACCAGCTGCAAGGCATGACTCCAAGACACAGGCAGGCACTGTTGTTTTCACAAGAATGTGGTGGCTCCTCAAAGATCCCTCAGAGCTGCCTACCAAGACAAAAACACTCCACCGCAAAACAGACACACCATGCGCTCAGTTTCACCTCCTGGGGGGCAGGGAAGAGTGCAGACAACTTGCATCTAATAGACATCACTGGAAGATACGGGGTAATTAGGGCACTAGGAACATCCAGGCGTTGTTAAACGCTGAGCGATGCCTGCTGAGAGTCCAGTCCAGTTAGGGTTTGTTTAGAGGACAGACTACAATCCCCTAAAGTGATGAACTCAGAAACAACTCTGCAGAGCTCTCTGCTGCAGCACAGTCTAGATCCGGGCAATGCTGTTTGCGGCATGCAAACTTCCGCTACAATTAATAGCCATAATAGTACATACCAGCTTGGGTTCGGCCTGCAGCAACGACAGGCACGTAACACAGGCACGGCACCAAGGAGGGGTGCTACTCCCCTGTCATACTCCATACTGCCTGCTGGGAAGGAAAAGAGTTGATTGCTACGGGGTACTCCAAAGGCAGCATCTCTAAAAATGTGTCACCGCTGCATCTTGGTTTATCCGGAAGTGGTTAAAACGCCCGAAATATTTAAAACAGTAACTACTTTTTTGATGATACAGTGAACTCAACTTATCTGCAAGCATGGCAGCTAGGCACCAAACCAGCAGAAAATCTGAAGAGGTGAGTCATAAACTACTGAAAAATTGAGCTTAAAGTGAAAACGCCAGCTCAATTACAACCATGGTCTTCCTAAGGCAGCAGCATCATGTCAGAACCCGAAAGATCAAAAGATACGTCAATTGCTGTTACTGCCACCTTACTCCTAACACTGCTGAGGAGACCACCACACTACCAGCACTTCAACCCACCGAAGCTCTGCAGGAAAAACATAAAGAGCCACTGAAAATAGCTTCGAAGTCACAGCAGTCCTTCCAATGCAACAGCAAAGGGCAGTGCGTGCACTCAGCCTGTTCTGCACACGTGCTGTGCTCCCAAGGATTTAGGATTCCCTGCCCAAGCCTGCCCTTGCCAACACCACACAGCGAGGGGAGCCGAGCGCCCCACCAGCAGTCATGACACCGGGGCTGTGCCCTGCATTTGCCAGCCACCAAGCGGGCACACCCAGCCCCACGCAACCCAGCCACGGCCCCACAGAAAGCCCACGCTCACGACGCCCACCCGGAACGCGCGGCACGGGGGAGCCGGCTCTGGGGCGGCTGGCCCACGCTCCGCCCAGCCCAGCGCAACCCCGCCTGGGGCCGGCTCCTCC
>VXAV01008925.1:111496-123062 GCA_013399715.1 Alectura lathami | reverse complement strand
GGTTTGGGGGTGTGGGGGGAAAAGCACACCTCAAAACACACACATCCCTCACTTACTGTTTGTCAGAGCTTTGATTTTGGACTTGAAAGGGAAGGTTACACTCCTGCTGTACCACTGCCAGTGAGAGAAGTGCCCTCTGTGCGCATCCAGCTTCCAGTACAAAGCTGCGGCTGAGAACTAAGAGGGATGTGGGAACGATGACAAAACTTGATGTACAAGCAGAGTGTCTTGGATAGCTTTTCAGTGGTTTTTGTTCCTTTCCAACCCGAGAGCATGACTTTTAAGGCAGACAGAGCGCTATAGGGCCCTTTCCTGCGGCTTTAAACAGAAGTCCTGTGCTCCCCCAGTAAACCAGCAAATGTGCAGAGTGCTGTTCTTCACTGCAGGCAAGCAGCAAGAAATGCCTGTGATTGCAGGCATCCTGAGCAGAGAGCAACACCTATTTGTGTACTTTTAGAGGGGGCAACTGGGTTTATAGCAGACAACACCCTCTCATTTACACAAGAACGGATAGTGGCCACTACATGATTCAATATCATTGAACCTCTCAATCGAGTCCCTTCAAATCTGAATTCCTCTGAGCTTGAAACGTCCGAAAAATACTACCCTTCCAGCCGCCGCACTAGAGGGGCGCTTTCCCGGCCTCGGCGGCGGCCGCCGCGGCAGCCCCCGGNCCGCTTCGCCCGCTGCCCGCGGTGCGGCGCGGAGCCTTGCCCCGGCCGAGCCGAGCGAGCCGGGCCGAGCCAGTCCCAGCTCCTCCTGGAGCCGCTGAAGGCACCTCCTGAAGGCACGCCGCACCGGGCGTGCCGCCCGCAGTGCCACGAAACGGCGCCTACGGGCTCCTCGGTGTGAGGATGAGCACGGCCTGGCTCCCTTTCAATTCCCAGTGGGATTAAGGGGCTGAACAAAGTCCCACGGTGCTCTGCAGCAGCACTTGGCATCACTAGATTTAAGCTTAATAACACACGGAAAGAAAATGTAATAGCAAAACATTCTGGCTGCAAACTGAGCGCTCCAGAGCCTGGAACTGGCACTGTTACTGATGTACGTGCAGCACTGCCTGTGCCAACATGAATGTGCGTTGCATGAAGCCTTAATACATGTTTGCATGTAAGCCAGCTGCGAGTCCCACACTCACTTGATCGCCACCTCCACAACTGCCCAGAGTCCGCTCAAAGATGGGCACCCTTTGTATCGCTGCAGCCGAGTGGAAAAGCAACTGGGGAAGCTGGGGAAGAGAGGGGAGAAGGGGTGGGGTCAGTGACAGTTCAGAGGCTTTCTGGAGGAAATGACTTATGAATAATGCCCTTAATTGCTACAACATGCTATTGTAAATGGCCTAGTCTTCCTTCTCTTCCAGACTTGTAAGTTAGCCTACACTAAACGCAGTTTTGACTTCTGTTCTAGCTATAGAAACTTTGGGAATAATAGCCTCAGGGAGCTTGCTGCCAGGATTTTTTTTTTTTAGTATTGTAAGATCTATGGCTGTTGTTTCAATTAGAAAAACTGGAACATCCATAACTGCTTAAAAATATACAATGCTGCATCATGAGACATCAGAGCTTGCAAAGTACTCCTTGAATTATGCTTTCTGTTGGCCTAAATAATTTAGCACACAAACTCTATCTTTTGGACAAGGTACACAGCTCCCCTACTGAGATGTTTTTCCTGAGAAAAGGACTTTTGCAAGAGCTTTACTCCAATTTCCCTACAGCACTCAGGAGCCTTTGCCTGGCATCAGGCACGCTGGTGTAAGGAACTTCCAAAGAACTTCCCTACAGGGGAAGCAATGAACAATGTTACTCAGTGCAATCTAAAAAACAGATTAGGTGGGCAGGTACTCTTAGGCACCCTTTTAGGAAGTGTGTGTTAAGTTCCCTGTTGAACAGCTGCACACTAACAGGTGCTTTCAAGGCTCCCTGAGATGTGGCCCCACTGCAAGGTGCCCAGGGCTCAATGTCTACGGACTGCAGGACAGTGTTACCTTTACCTGGTAAGCAAGGGGATGTACATTGTAGGGGAGAGTCAAGGAGATGCACAGAAAATTTGTGGGGCTGTTTCTCCCCACCTCATTGTTTTGCTTGAAGTTGTAATCTGCTGTCAGGGCAACTTCTTAGGCTCTTGTTTTGGTTTGTAAATGAAAACAGATGAGTAAATTAGTGAGCTGGAATTTTGGGAATGGACCTGAGATAAAGGCTCCGTTCTGTGTAAGGGCCAGAGCCAATCAGCCTTTCAGAGACCAGCTTCCTCCTCCAAAGGCATCCCTACATACGTCACAATGAACTTGTACAGATCCTCCAGGAAATGCAGTTTCCAACATCCCTGAACTCATTGAAGTCTGAACCAACTACCAACAAAACGTGCAAAAGCATTTTTCAGAAGGAAATACTGTTTTCCTACTTTCTTCTCTCAGCTGTGGACCTATTCCAGAGAAAGATAGCCATGTATTCATTTTTCAAATACATGGAGGAAATGGTTCTTCCAACTGTGACTGAAAACATTGCTGGTCAAAATAAATCAATACATTATGTTTGGACAGCAACCAGCTCCAGAAAAATTCAGCAAAGAAAAGGGAGTTTTAGAAGCTGTAAGTAGTTCAAAACAGGAATTCACGTGAAATCCCGCTCTACATGGATTCAAGTCAGCGATTGGGATCAAAGGGGCAAAGTAACTATCACTAAAAATCAAGAAGGGAGCTTTTTCTTTTCTAGGCAGCATTCCACCTGAGGATCTAATCAGTCATCAGCTTATATTCTTAACAAATCTGGGCAGACTTACAGACAACCTTAGAACAGATAAATCTACAGGGGGAGTCCATGACACAGCCAGAAAGCAAAAGCAGGCTTCTTAAACCTGAAAATACTAGAACAACCTTCTTGGAACTAAAGTCATGACCTAAAATGGGATAACGTCTCTCTCTCTGGTATATTGCCACACTACCAAACACAGAAATGTAAGTCAGATGTTCTTCCCCCTTCTTCCACTCTAACCACACACACTGTGGCACGGTAGATTTTAGAACTCATATGAGATGTGGCAGAACCTGGCTGGAATCCCCTTGGTTTGGAGCAGCAAATTGCATTTAAGTCTCCCACCTCCCAGAAGCATGACACTGGGCTATCTGAGGACACCTCTTGAAGACATTCCACTATGTTTAATCGAATATTCAACGGTGCGTAAGTTTGAAACTGATTCGTTCCCTTCCAGGGAGTTCCAGTTCTGCTATGGGGTTATCACATTATCCAGCAGACTGCGTGCCACAGGTAAGGCAGAGGAGAAATTGTCCGGTTTGTGAACCCGCTAAGGCACACGAGATCTGCAGCTAGGCACTGTGAACTCACCTTTAGACACTGAAATATTAGGTACCTGAATTCCTCTATGAGGCTCAATGTAATTAATTTGGATCATATTACAGGTGGTAGCAAGAGGAAATAACTTGCTTAAAGGTAGCGTTACACTATAAAATTTTTGACTTTGTTACACTACACTGTTCTTTGGGTTTTTTTTAGTTGTTTTTTATTTTGTTCTTTTTCCTAATAAGGTATCTGGGACTTTCTTCTTTGAGAATACAGTACCGTTTATGATATCAAACAGGAAACTAAGTCTTCCAGCTAAGGTGAAACCCAAGAATTTTTCCTGTTGAACAATAGATTCCAGTGCGAGTTCCTATTTACAAAGAAAGAGCTGGAAATTCCAGCCACCTTAAGATAAACACATGCAAGCCTGCCTTAAAAGCTAGTGATGACTTTCTCAGACTTTGAATGGTCATTTACTCCAGTTCCTTGCCCTGAAGCAAGATGTGAAGCAAAATTAAAAGGTTTTTGCCCTACCTCCAGAGATGGAGACTCCAGAATTCTCCAGGTAATTCATACCAATGTTTCACAATCTCTGCTGTTAAGAAGTCTTGTCTTAATATCAGTGAATTCTTGGTGCACCAGCAGTCCTCAGCACCTTGCCATACCCACGAGGATATGGAGAAGAGACAGTTCCTTTTCCTTTTCACAACAGCCTTTTGCATAGACAACAAGACTCTTGTCATCATTATGAGAGGCAACAGGCACAAAGTGAAACACAGGAAGTTCTGACTGAACAGGAGGAGAAACTTCTTCACTGTGAGGGTGACTGGAGCAGGATGCCCAGAGAGGTTGTGGAGTCTTCTTCCCAGAGGTATTAAAAAACTGTTTGTGCACAGTCCTGAATAATGTGACCTCCAAATGTCCCTCCAACCATTCTGTGATCTTCTGATTCTGTGAAGATGAGTAAGCCCAAACAAACAAGTAATCCTTATATGTTTACAGCATTTTTCCAAGTAATTTAGGAAAAAGAAACAATATACCATGGCTATTTAAGTTGTCTACTTTTTCTAACAATTGCAAGTTACCGCAATACTGTATTTTAGTTCCACAATGTAATTTGCAAAAATGCAGATGTATTAATAATGGCTGTTCTTCCTCTCTACGTCATTTTAGACACTGGAGTCAGTCAGGTTTTGTGCATCTATTTTTAAGCTAGAGATTATTGTATTTCTATTGGGCCTTCTTTTTAAATATAGCTACAATTCTGCAGAGGTATTGTTACCACCTCAGCAAAGGAAGCACTAACTGCACAAATTCTGCTTCAGTTCCAAAAATAGTTGGCAGAAAAATAATATAATGGCTGAGGTGAATTTCCTTGGTCCCTAACCAGAAACCTTTTGCAAGTGTGAAGGTATTTTACACATGGCCACGTCTGCTGTCACAACCAGACCTTAGCCTATTCTGGCACATTTTGACATATTCTCTAAATACTGATCTGTGAGGAGCCCCATGGAACTGGGCTCTGTACAAAATCATTGGTTATTACAATGCCTAGGATTTGAATTTCCAGGGGAAACATTGCATTCATTGGGATGAAATCTCCTAGTTTAGATATATGATCTAAAAGGGTTCTAAGCATGTTTCCTTTATTCTGTTGTCATCCTAGGGATCTGCTGAGGCGTTCTCTCTTTCCTGCCTCATTCTTCTTGTAACAATGCCACAAGTTTATTTCTTTAAGTGGATGTCCTTTTCTGTTGTCATGCTGGGACGTAAATGCATTTCTTAACTTTCACTGAATCAGTGGAGTTATGAGTTAGGACTTCGAAATAAATTGTTAACATACTGCACTAACCAGAGCCCTTTGACCCCTGCCATGACAGCCTTGACACTTTGTCCGTTTTCTTAGTATTTTATCAGAAGATGCAGCCAGACCATTACCAGAAGAATTAACATAACTATGACTTTTCTAAAATGAGTTATTTCCTGATATTAGTCTGTGACATTTAATTTCAACATAAACTTTATGCTGTTTTATTACTGCAGCTCTTTGTGAATCATCCTAATGCATTCTGAATCATTAGTCAGCTCCTTCTCCCCTGCTGGAACATTGCAGGCAGTCAAATCAAGGTGCTAGTTTCCTTAGGCTTAACTCCTGGTGTGCCCTGTCTCAGCTGCCAGCCCCCAGGGCAGCCAGCACACCGTGCCCCACAGTATGTCATTGCTCTGTCAGCAGCAGCGGCAGCGGTTACCGCAGTCTTCTAGCGTTCCCAGCTATTCTTCCTTCCACCCCTCTGCCCATCCACAAAGCAGAGGCACTCAAAAGGTGACGGAACAAGGAAACGAAGAGCAGTGCAGTTCAGGTAAGATGTCAGGAGTTCATACGTGGCAGCAATATAAAATTTATGGTTGTGTGGACAATAACTGAGACAGAAAAGCAAACAAAATAGAGATATCTTTAGATTCAAAATTAAAGTTTCCTCCTGAAATTCAATAACTAATGGTCAATCTCTCAGGAAAGCACTCCTTCTCTAACCACACAAATTCAGGCACTGTCTTTCAAATCAGGTTTCAGCGTGTGTCTAGTCAGGAACTCCAGTGTGAACACTGCTCCATTGAGAGGAAGCTCTTTTTAAAATAACATCACTAAAATAAAATATTAATCTAAATCAGATATTTGGACCCTAATAATACTAAAGACCTTAAACTAAGCAAAGTAAAGAAGTGCTTTTGTCCCTAAGTTAAGGCATCATTTTGTATAAAAAGCAAGCAAAAAGATCTGGTGCATTTGAGCTCAAGCGGACCTAAGCAAAGACCCACTACTTTCTTACAGTTGTATCTTCTCTCTTTAAAAAACTTCCAGCTGTCTTCTTCCATACTAGCATGATAAAACCAAACTTTGACGTAAACTGCCAACAGATTTCCCAAAAATTTTCATGTTCTGCAATGTATATTATCCTACACTAATTTTAATGCTACTGTGTTTAATACGATAAGGCCCATTACAGTTACATGACAATCTACAACGGCAATCTCTTTAGCTAATATCCCCGCAATGGAATAGCAAAGCCCAGCCAGATCCAAGCAAGCATCTAAGGTGAGGTGACAACACCATACAAGTTTGATGCTCACAGAAAGATGAGGACTGTAGGACAGCATGAACATTTTTAACAATGCCATGAGAAAATCCTGTCCACTCTCTAAATGGGTTATGAGAGCACATGACTTGCCTCTGTGCAATAATCTAGAGAAGTAAGGGGCTGCTGGGAAACAGGCATCGTGCTCTTTGCATCTCAAATATCCATGCATCCTGCATGCCATCCATTACCGGTGGGAATCCTTTCATGTCAGGGGTTTGTCAGCACAGAGTGTTGATCACACTGCAAAGACCCTACAGATGTAATAACTTTGTGATCTGTCTCTGTCCTGTGATCTGTCTCTCCTTCAGACCAGCATCAGTTGTCAGACGATGCTGGTGAGCCAGTAAGTTCTCTGTATAACTTTGGATTCCAAGCAGGTTTCAGAACATGAACCCAGCCAGGGATCTATTCTGCCATTTGGTCCGACATCCCTAGAGATGCCACTTGACCAATGTAGGCTTAGAACAGTGCTAAAGGATTGCCAGCAGTCACATAGCTAAAACACTTCCAGGTAATGGCCCACCAGTTACAATGTTTATCACAACCCAAAACACATACTGATTCCGCAGAGCAATGGACTGAACACCACCTGCATCGAAAAAGGTAATTCTGAGGACTCACAGGCCTATTGCAGTTTTAGATATTGTAGCATTTGTTCATTGCAGCTTCCCCTGCACATACCCACCAACCTGCCAAAGCTCTACATTTGCAGTGGCATTTCAACATCCATGTTAAAATATGCAGAGCATGACCGCAAATGCACTGTAACCGCAGACATAGATATGTCTATATTTTGACCTTTACATGTAATCGCAGTGGTATAGATGTCCAGGAAGAGCTGTAAATTTATGGTAGGGACCCAGCTAGAAATGTCAGCTGATTTCATATGGGATGCAGGCAGGAACCTAAGATAAAGCTGGAAAGGACCTGGCCAGAACCCAGGCTGAGAATAAGGCAGATGTGGGATAGGGGAGTCCCAAGAGAGTCCCAGATCAGGTCTGTATTTTCACAGGAACAGCCACTGCTATCGCTTGCAGATCAGACATGCTGCCTAAACAGAACCTAAAGAACAGGAGCTTGTGAAGGCACCACCCTACCACCCACCTCAGTCCAGCACCCCAAATTCACTGGTGGACATTTCCTAACTCTGCCTTAATGTCACAACCAGACAACAGCAATTTGACCTCTTGTGGGAAAGTCTCCTGCATATCTACCCTGCCTCTTTCTCCAAG
Organism: Alectura lathami; assembly: GCA_013399715.1. Taxonomy (NCBI): domain Eukaryota; kingdom Metazoa; phylum Chordata; class Aves; order Galliformes; family Megapodiidae; genus Alectura; species Alectura lathami. The sequence goes on along the minus strand of VXAV01008925.1, from coordinate 115,397 downwards.
GAGAGTACAAGGAATGCCTCGAGCATCCTGGCATTTGGCTGCTTTCAGCTAAGTGACAGATTTCGGGACCTCAAGGCCTGGTTTGTCAGTGCACTGGATGAGTACCCAGAGCATGCCTGTAACTGCACTAACTGCAGGTACCTTCAGGTACCATAAGGTGGATTTTACAGTGTCCTAGATATGTAGGACGTGCAGTGGTAGCACTACATGCTCCAGTCTGACTACACTTTAGTGCGTCCTAGGGAGGCTCTATGTTGAGAGTGAAGGGGGGTAGTTACCCTGCCAGGTTGAGTTAGAGATGAGCAGATCATCTGGGGAGAGAAGCAGGTCCAGGACCGGAGCCTGTCAGCTCCGAGGTGTGGCAACAGGCTGCAGATATTGCAGGAGGCAGCGCGCTGGTTTCTGATCCATGGGAACGTGGAGGCTATGTGAGGCTATGTGAGAAGAAAAGCATGGGTAAGCAGGTGAAGTATTTAAAAACTAATAGTAATTAAACGAAAAAAAAAAAAAAAAGATTGAACTGTAAATGAAAGGAAGAAATTAAGGGATTCTAACAAAGCACAAAGCAAAACAGATCTTCGGGCTGCTGTCATGCTTGATTGTAATTTTTCTGCCTTGGCCTAACCAATGCCAGGGCAGAATGTTTCCCTCACAGTTGTTGGAAGTAATGCAGCTAAACAGAGCTGATTGTACACATCTAGCCATAGCCAAAGTGCCCCTTTATTTACAGTAGGTGCTAAATCAGGCCTAAACTTATTACAAGAAACAGTCCCTTGGAAATTTATAGTTCAAATTTTCCTCACATTTAGATGGCTAGCATAACTTGTTCATTTCCATAGCACTACTTCGAATTTCTGCCACTGTAAGTTAGAGCAGAACACTAACAGGACAACGTCTCCTTGCCAAAGGACTTGAACCAGATCTTCTGGACAGCTGGTAGCACCTAATGGCTGCCAGGGGCACTACGCAATGGCTGCAGAAACTTCAGTTCCATCCGTGTATGGAAAGAACAAAAATACAGAACTGAAGACGACTCTGGTTTTGAGATGTGTAGGAAAAAGCCAAAACCAGGGGCTACAGTGTATTGCATCATGGTAAATGACCGCAGGGACAGAACTTCCTATTGCCTATTATAGAAGGAGAAAGGAAGAGGAAAGATATTACAGACGTCTGATGCCTAATTAGATGTTGACCCAAAATAATTCCAGGACCTAAACTTCAAAAGAAAGGTACATTTGTGTTTTGCTTTTATTAATTGAGCAAAGTTCAATCAGGTTTCCCATATTTTTAAGTTTTCAGAAAATGAAGCAGCATAAAGATTTTACTGCCTTTCAGAAAGCTACATTGTTTAAACAGCTGCAGCCACAGCACTTAAAGCAGAAGATAGAACTGTCACATGATAAACAACACGACAATGGCTCCATATAGGCTACAGCTGCACAAATTTGGTTTTCCTCCTTCACTGTTAAACGATGATGTCAACAATAATAGCAAAACTGCATATACAGTCACATATCCTTCTCTTCCACCTTCCTGTTCCCAGATCTCAGGCTCTCCCTTTCCTTGGGATGTACTTAAATCTCTGCTATGGCCTCTGGCATCCTCAGTGCTGGGGCCAGAAGTACAGCAGAACATCTGAGCTCTTTTTGGTTGATGTTTTACAGAGGCCTTCAAATCAATTGCTCCTTAAAGGCCACAAAGACATATACCAGCTTTGAGCCTTTTCCCTACAGTGCAGCTGACCAGTGCCCAGTTCCTCTGCCTCTCCTCTCCTGGGGCAGGGGATTGATGGCTGTACATCACTGCACAGCACAGCTGAGCCCAGCACATTCCCTTAACCCCCTCATTTAAACCCCATACACAGCTCTCTCCCTGCATACTAAGGCAGGACACTGGCAGGGACTGAGCTGTCACTGCCAGCACAATGGGTACAAGCTACTCCCAGCCACCTTCGTCTACGGTAATTTGAGAGCACCCAGAGAGGGACTGAGCCAAAGAACTGTTCTGGCAATAAATACCTAGAACCTGGCCACCCAGACCTCCTCAGCCCCTCCTATCTGGTATGTGCACACCTCCCTGCTTGGAAAGCACCACAACATGCAGTTCAGGATGACAGGCAGGGAGACGGTTCCCAGCCTTGTTCACACAACCTGCTGAGACACACCTGGGGCAAACAGGAAAAAGAATGTTGAATGCTTTGCCCAGTCTTGAGGGCATCTGCTTCTCACCTGGCAGTGCTGTATCCTTGCCAAGGATCCTGTTCTGCACTGATCCTGCAAGGCAGTTTTGAAAGGAGGAGGAATTTTCTTAGCCTTCCCTCTAGGTTCTTCATTTTCTCTCTTCTGTCATAGAATGTACTTCTACCGAGCCCACAGCTCTTCTGTCCTAGTTAGCAGTAGAGGTCAGAAGTCCTGCCTTTCAGGAGGCAGTGCTTCTAGCTCTTGGGTTCCCCCACAGTACTCATCCTTACTGAAGGAAGCAGCCCAAATTTCAGGCACCTTCATGGAGCATTCCTGGATGTTTGCTTTTTGGGACAGCGTAGTGTGCCTCTCTGCTCTCCCCACCAAGGGACAGGTGGTGACTCTCTGTGCCTGGCAAATTCACCATGGCATATGCCACCAATGCATTTCCTAACAAACACTCCACAAAAAGAGATGATTCCCAGAACTGCTGTCTAGAGGGAGTTTGCTGGAGAAGAAACAATAAGCAGTTTCCAGTGTCATGACTCTCATTTCCTGCCTTCTCAGTAAAGTAGTCTTTACTGAAGAGGAGACAGGATATGTCTGTGGAGCTGCTGATGGCATCAGCTGAGGGATGGACAGAGCAAGCATTCTGGAAAGTGACATGGGGAGAAAATGAGTTGAGTAAAAAACAAAAGAGGAGCTGAATGACTCATTAGGTCATGTTTCTGGGGCAATAGCTAAGAGAGATGCTGTAGATAAACAGTTAGACCACTATAAAAAGGAGGATCTGCTACAGCCCTTGACTTGGACAATTTTAGAGTATGTAGACTGCCCTGCTATCCTGATAAAAAGCTCTGGGACTCCATGTGTTTTGCCAAGGAGGTAGAAAATGTTCACCCATTAAGCAGTAGCACTAGTCATTTTTACCCTGATTCCATCATTATTTCATGACAGAAGATAGCGATCTCAGCCCAAGATCCTGCTCATCCAACCCAATGCAGCAGCACCTCTTCCTTAAAAAGACGCATGAAGGATCTTCCCCTCTGCCCTTTAAAAACCAAACATCTGGTCAGTCTAACTAGAGCTGGCTAAGTCCCTCCATCTTCCCACTCCACCACTTCTCACTTCCCCTTTGGAGCAGGGTTTCACAACCATCTCCATGTTCCACTTTATTGTGGTGTGGGCACTTGCATCTTCAGATATTCCACCCAATGTGGCTGAAAGGGAAGAGGAGATGTTGCAAGTGGAATCAACCTGCTACCTATCTCATGTGCTGCCTCTTCCTCTGAGCTTGGCCTGACGTACTGGCCATGGTTTCCGGGAGTGTTTACATGGAAGTGGTTTGTTTTCGTCTGGCTGCCTGCTTGTGATTTGCTTTCTCTGTGTGCTTGCTTCCTTCCCTCTAAGTTCACATCCTAAGCAAAAGTTTTGTTGCATTGGTATGCAGATCTCTCTTTGACCACTATAAAACCATGCACAGGCCGCATCCCGTTTCCTCCTTTGTCTGAACTATCTTAAAGCCAGTTACAAATACAAATATTAATGCACTGCCCAAGTGCCTTCTCAACATGACAGAAAGCTTTTCTTTCTCTCTTTCTTCCTTTCTCTCTCTCTCTCTTTCTCTCTCTATCTCTATCTTTCCTTCCTTCCTTACCTCTTTCCTTTCTTTGTCTTCCTTCCTTCTTTTCATCTTCTTCTTTTCTTTTTTTTTTTTTTTT
>VXAV01008925.1:81335-111449 GCA_013399715.1 Alectura lathami | reverse complement strand
TTTTTTTTTTTTTTTTTTTTTTTTTTTTTTTTTTTCCATTGATCTACCATAAGGCCATTCAAAACCAGGGTACAGTTGCTTTCACAGAATCACAGAATCACAGAATGTTAGAGATTGGAAGGGTTGGAAGGGACCTCGAAAGATCACCTAGTCCAATCCCCCTGCCGAAGCAGGAACACCTAGAGCAGATCGCACAGGAACGCATCCAGGCGAGTTTTGAATGTCTCCAGAGAAGGAGACTCCACAACCTCTCTGGGCAGCCTGTTCCAGTGCTCTGTCACCCTCACTGTGAAGAAATTTCTCCGCATATTTAAGTGGAACCTCCTATGTTCCAGCTTGCACCCATTGCCCCTTGGCCTGTCACTGGATGTCACAGCGAAGAGCCTGGCTCCATCCTCCTGACACCCACCCTTTACATATTTATAAACATTAATGAGGTCACCCCTCAGTCTCCTCTTCTCTAAGCTGAAGAGACCCAGCTCCCTCAGCCTTTCCTCATAAGGGAGATGCTCCACTCCCTTCATCATCTTGGTGGCTCTGCGCTGGACCCTCTCCAGCAGTTCCCTGTCCTTCTTGAACTGAGGGGCCCAGAACTGGACACAATACTCCAGATGCGGTCTCACCAGGGCAGAGTAGAGGGGGAGGAGAACCTCTCTCGACCTACTAACCACACCCCTTCTAATACACCCCAGGATGCCATTGGCCTTCTTGGCCACGAGGGCACAGTGCTGGCTCATGGTCATCCTGCTGTCCACCAGGACCCCCAGGTCCCTTTCCCCTGTGCTGCTCTCCAACAGGTCTGTACCCAACTTGTACTGCTTCCTGGGGTTATTCCTGCCCAGATGCAAGACTCTACACTTGCCCTTGTTAAATTTCATTAGATTTCTCCCTGCCCAACTCTCCAGCCTGTCTAGGTCTCGCTGGATGGCAGCACACCCTTCTGGCGTGTCAGCCACTCCTGCCAGTTTCGTATCATCAGCAAACTTGCTGAGGGTGCACTCTACCCCCTCATCCAAGTCGTTGATGAATACATTGAACAGCACCGGTCCCAGTACCAAACCCTGGGGGACCCCACTAGACACAGGCCTCCAACTAGACTCCATCCCATTCACCACAACTCTCTGGCTTCTTTCCTCCAGACAGTTCACAATCCATCTCACTACCCGATCATCCAGACCACACTTCCTCAGCTTAGCCGCGAGGATACTGTGGGAGACGGTGTCGAATGCTTTACTGAAATCAAGATAGACCACATCCACTGCTTTATTCCCTCCCACCACACACTAAGCAACACTTTGTCTCATCTTCTTGCAGGACATGCCAGCACCCTGCCCCACGTGCTGCAGGAGCACCTGGCACAGCAAGACCTGCACAAGAATGCTCCCCAAGAAGGTGTCTCACACTGCAGCCCCCCCATTGCTCTCAGAGCTGCCAACAAAAGCCCGCACCACAGGAGCTGATTCTGCCAAGTCCCTCTGACTTTCTTTGCACTTCAGGCTAAAGCTGGCCTGCTACCCAAAACCGGGGTACCAACTCCAGCCTGAGAATCAGATATAGTTCCTTGGAACTGAAAAGCCCCTCCTGGACTCCAGCGAGGCAGTGAACCTGCATCTGCATATGTGGAAGAAAAAACCTATTTAGGCATCACTGAAAAAAAACATACTTACTAATGACAAAAGTATCTTATGTTACCTATGTTGTAGCCTTACCCTCCTTTTCAGCTCACAGTAGAGTCACTAAGACTTCCCCAGCAAACAAGAGCAGTAGTAAACCAAAAACACAATTCATTGTTTTCAGAATTCAGAAGAATCTAAATTCCCAGCTAGTTAAATGGGAGAAACTCTACTGAATCCAATACATCCACACTGATGCATGAGAAAACCTGATGTCCATATTATTTAAACTTTCAGGCTGGCACCTACTTAAATAATCAGCATGTAAATGTAGATTTTTTGTCCAACCACTGTTGAGAACATTCTAGCTCTCAGCACCACGTGGAGCAGATCAAACCCAGTCACCCCTGCAACAGCTGCAATGAGCAGTCGTGGGAGTTTGGGCCTTCACATTTCAGAGATGTCTTCATATCTCAGAGACTCTCTTAAGAATAATTTTTGGTGGCACATTAATGTCATGATTTTTCTTTGTTTATTAACGCAACAATTCATCTTGTGTGCTATTTTTTGCTCTTATAAAACTCAGAGAATCAGAACAGTCCCTGGGGACAAAAAAAGAAACCAAACACAATCCTTGTTACAAAGTTAGTACCATCTGAAATTCTGCATCTGCTTACTGTTATAGGGGAACTATTAGAACATTTGGTCAAAGGTCAGGAAACAGCAGGGGCTACTTCGGAACTTTGCCATAGTGAATTAATAGATACAAATGGAAATGTGATTGGAAAACACATTTTCTATCACAAATAAAAATCACCTTACCAGGAAGTCTCATATGAGACAAAAGTGTTCTACACTTCGAAACAAACAGCCCAGCGAGTCTGATCTTGTATGCACTGAATTCAGCAGGAGTTATTCCAGTAGGTTCTCTGGAAACAGAAACATATCATAACCACTCAAACAAAATATAAGTAAAATTAAAACCTCTTTAGTGAAAAATCAATGTTTTAACAGAATAACTTACATTTTACTGATTTGAACAAAATATTCAAAGGCCTGTGGAAGAGAAATCTCCTCTGCCCTGCCAGAAGGCAAAAAATTCCCAGCTTTGCATGGATGAGGATTCCACCAGTGCTGGCACCTAGGAGCATAACCATAGGGTAGGGAAGTCCATTTGCATAGCAAACAATACAGCAAAATGCCTAGGTTGTATTCTGACCCATAAAACACTGTCATGACTTACATCAGCTCCTAATTCCATTGAATTACACTCAAGTTTCCTCCAACTCCCAGAAGAACAAGAATGGCACTTGCAAAGCCTTCTGTGTTGCATACCTGAGAGTCACAGCCCAGAACTTTACCTTCAGACCTCCCTGAAGCTATTGCACAGACAGGATGCTATAAGAGTCTGCAGATGTTAGCACAGGTAGCAGGGTGTCAGTAGCTGGCAAGCTCCTTGATCTTTAATTTTGCATACTTTTTTTTTTCAAAATTTTGTCTCAGCAAGTTGATCTGGACATACCATTCAAATTGTAAAGAGTCACAGGCATTTTTCTTTACAGATGCCCTTAGCACTATCTCACTTAACTGGCAATAACAGCAATAATGTTATGTAAAGGTGATAGAGCTGCCTACTTGCCAACAGAAAACTCACTGGTTATTAGCTACTGTTCTGACACCAAATGGTGAAACTTCTCCTCAATCTCTGTTCAGCCTTTCCAAAGAGATCGTGCCTGTGGTTTGGCAGGTGCTCTCTGTGCTGCTCCTGAACCATGGAGATCTCTGTGGATCTGCTGTGCACATAAATGTGCATTTATAACACAGGCAGCTACAGATCCTTTGGCAGAGGAGCAAGCAGATACTAAGGAAAGCTAACAAAAAAAAAAGTTGTGAAATAGGAAATAATTTCTGTGTATCCCATTGCCTTTTCAGATTCTTCCGTCAGAAAACATTTAATCAGTTTTTCATTTACACTAATCTCTCTCATACACAATAAGCAACACAGAGGACTGAAACCAGCAATGAATAGAAGGCAGCACACCTTTGTAGATTCCGAGTTGTCCCCAGGGCTAGAGTAGAGTTATATAAATGGATGAAATCTGACTTCTTCCACTCCTTGCAAACTAAATCCAGCCAAATACCAGCAACAGGCTGTTTAATGTCAAAGAAAAACAACAAGAGACGAGAACAGACTTTCAGAATGACCATGCTTACATTGCTCATGAAGGGATGGATCCTGTGGGATGGAGAAATTCTGTGGAGTGACCTTTAGCTTCTTCATTCCTGGAAAGAGATACACAGAAAATCCAGCAGACTCCTCCAACACCAACACCCCTACCTCTTTACAACCCCAAAGATTTAAGGTCCCTGCTCTCCTGCAGACGAGAGCTCCTCAGAGCTCAGCGGCCTCCCCAGAAGCAGGAAGGCAGAGTGCACAGTACTGCCTGCACAGCTGGGGCAGCCGCTGGGACCTACACACGAGGTTTATAGCCTAGCCCTTGCCACAGACAACCAGCTCACAAACGCTGCTGTCTGCTTAGGTGGAGAAAGTTGTCCAAAGCAGGCGTTGCAAGGACTAGAGAATTCCCCTGCATCACTTCCTCTGCTCCACTCCTTCCTCCATTTCCTCTCCTCCATCACAGGGCAGTAAAGCTGCAGTCCTGTCACTGCTAACACAGATTTATGTGATCACTCTGCCTCTGTATGGTAGTTTGTCTGTCTTTGATGCTGTTGCCTGCTTTTCCCAATCACTTACATCCTCTGACCAATTTCAAGAAAATCCTGACAGTAGGATTCCAGGCAAAGACAGCAAGTTCTCCAGGGGGCACAAAACCAGACAAGGAAAAGAGAGATTTTATAACAAAGAAAGGGTTACAGTGTGAGTGCCACTTAGATTAGATGTCAGCGAATCCAGGCACAAGCCATGACAAGCATGCCATTAGCTCTGCTGCTTGTGCAACACTTTCACAGCCGTGCCTTCAGAAGTGCTTGGTCCTTTGGTTATTTATCTGGGGAAAGTGGGTATGACATCACCACAGGAAGCCAAACTAAGCTGTTAACCTCACCGTGTTTTCACACCTGGGGAAACTTGCTGTCTTTTAAGATTGTTGTGCCGCCATCAGATTTGCTTGAAATTGGCCAAAGGGTGTGTGGGAAGCAGCTGGGAAAATGGGGTCACTGGATAACAGATAACTGTATTAGTCACTGCATTATTCTGTTTACAAAGAGATTACCAAAGTATAACAACAGTAATCTGTTAAAAAGTAAAGTTAGTCCTAGAACTGACTAATGAGTAACCAGCTCCTGTAAACACAGAGCTTTCTCAGAGCCTGTATATAATTTGTCAGGACAGAACAAGTTTCTTACAAACAGATGGTTGTTCAAGAGTCAATGTTTCAAATATTATGGCATGAGGGAAAAGTCACAAATTACATGATTCCCACAGAAAACCTCTTTCCATTTGTCCAGCTCCTGTCTTCCTCTGATTTTTCTGTCCTGACATTCATTAACTAATCAAACATACGTTCAGCGCTCTGTGCCTCTAAGGTAGTTGATGAGAAGTTAAAAAGGCACTGTAATGATTCACTGAAACCAGAAGCAGTGTGGTTATCCACCACCACCTCATGGTTTTTCCACCATCTCCAGGAAGATTCATACTGTAGTTTTGTAACACAAATCTCTGGCAGCAACAGTGCCTTAAAGTAGGCCTGCTCAGGCTGACAGTCACTGACTCCTGCTCCTGGCATGCTGCCCCAGGCCACCATGGCAGGCCACATCAAACCATAGCACCACGGCAGAGTTGAAGCGTTACGAACCGACCGCAGCCTCCGTTCCCCTGCACCACTCAGGGGGAGGAGGTAGGAGAGGGCTGGATGGGGGGAAGGTGTCTGTAGTTTGCTTTTAGTTCTCACTGCTGTGGTTTGTTAGTAACGGGCAATCAATTACATTCACCTCCCTGTGCTGTGTCTGTTTTGCCCGTGACAGTAACCAGTGGGTGATCTCCCTATCCTTATCTCAACCCATGAGCCTTTTTCGTCATAATTTCTCCCTCTGTTCTTTTGAGAGCGGCATGGTGGAGCTGAGCTGTTGGGGTGACACCACCACATCGATCACACGTAAGAGCCAGCTGTGGGTCTTCATGGCCAGGTCCGGCATGCCACAGATAGATCAGACAAAGCATCCCAACAACTCCAAAACATCTTGCTGTTTGCAGATGCCCCCCCGGATTTAAGGAGCAGGTGCTGCTCATGCAACTAGTATTGCCCTCAGGTCCGCAGGGCTACCCTGCATGTGTTTCTACCCACTTACTCTTTCCTCCTCAAGTCATCTGCTCTTCTTAAACACAGCTGTATGCCTTGTTTTTTTCATTTCTCTTTCCCCCCACACTTCTAATCATTACATCTAGATCTTGACCTCAGATGCCTTCCTGGATTGTGATTTTATGACTTTCCTCAGCCTTCTCCCAGCCCTTCATTTTGCAATCAATCTGCAACGTCACAGCATAATGTTGGTGCCCAGCCAGAACCTCTCCCTCTGCAGCACTGAGCCTCATCCTCCAGCTGGACCTGGTCCCATACCACAAGCCCTGCATGGGAGTCAAGCAGAGCTGGCAGACATGTTAGTGCCGCGGCAGCATGCCTCTAGGTAGTGAGAGATGTGGTGTCACGCAGATGCTGCCTGTGGCAGGGTGCAGGACAGCATGGGATGCCAGAGATGGCTGCAGGAGAATCCTGGGCTTTCCTGCACTCAAGGAAAGTGCCTTCCTAGGAGGAGGAGGAGGAAAGGTTTTTGAGAGGTGACTGTGAGGAATGCAGGGAAAGGGAAATCCCTCAGGAAGAAAGAGCACTTTTGGAAGTCAGAATCACCTCATTTCCCCAGTAGCTCCAGGAAATAACTGAAGGACACTAAGCTGCTACCTGCCTACTTGTCCTGTATACCTATGCATATTTCTCATTGTTTTCTGGCCTCACAGCTGGAGACGGCCTCATGCTGACAGCACTCTGCTCCCCTCTCCCAGCACGCAGTGGCCTGTGCCACTTTGTCTGCATGCCTGCTCAGCCTCTGGAGTAGCGCCACATCCCCCAGGACAGCTCCTTGCCTGGCCTCGCAGCTCTCTCTGGTCCTGGCTTCCATTCCTGCCCCACCTCCGGAGCAGGTCTCAGTGCCAAGCCTCTCCCCATGCTTCCCAGCACCCCTTCTCCCTGCCCCACATCCACTTCCAGCTGCATGCTGCTGGCTCCCACTGCCAGGTGAGTTATCTTTTTGGGAAGAGATGCAGATACAACACATGGAACAGCCCCAGCGACAACTCACTGAGCAGTAGTTTATAGCAGGGGTACACTGTATATCAGGACAGCACTCTTCATTGACCCTCTGGGGATATTTTTCTCTGTCCACGTGACTTGGACCCTACATTTTTTTTGGCTTAGGTAAATTCTGACATACTTGAGTGTTGTATGAGGCTAGCCTGCAAAAAGATACTTGTGGAACCTTCTTTCTTCATTGCATCTGACTCCTGATCCCATTATGAGTCCACCCTGCTCACACAAGAGGTTTGGGCCAAGGGTCACAGGACAACTAAAGCTGCACCAAAACCATGCATGTTCTAGAAAAGCAGCATTCACTTTTCCCCAGACATACTCCACACAGGATCAGCACTGCTCGGGAGCATTCATTAAGTAGCAAACCATCTTTTGAGATGGTCCAAGCAGAGAGCCACAGCTGTTTGAGTGAACTGGTAAAATGAAGAGCTGACAGGGAGAAAATGACAGGTTTTATCTTCTCACTTCAGGAGTACTGACATCCTCAGCCAAAGCTGGAAGACCACTGGTGGCTGATCCACAGGCATGGATAACCGTCTTGAAGCTGCTCTCTCAGACCACAACGTGAATGAATCATTCCGTGGCTGCTGTGAATCAGGACCACAGGCAAGTACCCTGAGCTCTAACACAGACACATCACATAGAAGCAGGATGGGGCAAGACAACATTGACGGCTGTGTGAGATGTAGCAGGGTGATAATAAGACCCTTGCAGCAATCATCTTCACCTCTCCAAGACCTTTACTTATCTCTGCTTCATGGGTCCAACCCCTCTTGCATATGCTGGAGGATCCAAGATCTGGTGAACCATCAGCAGGCTGCAAGACATATCTTTGTGTCTGAGTATTAGCAGGGCTCCATCTGAGATTTAATCCAGCCCTGTAGCTCCACAATATCTCAATATTGCACGCAGCCTAACACCAAACAATGCCAATGGTAAGCAACATATTTTATTGTGAAGAGAGAGGCTGGCAGAAGCTTAGCCAAGACAAGATCCACACTGAAGGTTTGCAGCAGCATTTCCAAGTAGTTTTTGGGAGGAGGGTAAAGGTGACCATTTTTTTCACAATGACAAGATGAGAATAATGACTGGTTGTGACATTCTTTAGAAAAGCTACTTCCTGAGACAGTAACTGATCTGAGAAACAGAAGGCTGAGCCACAAACTGACCCAAAATCCTCACAAGGGAACAGACTACACACCAGGAAATCTACAACACAACACAACCATAATTCAAGCCAGCACAAAATCATTATTGTCATATGACCTTGATAAATGGGCCAAGGGAAGTCAGATCCAGCTATAACCACACCTTAAACCATCCCCAAATTTTTCAGCTGGCATATCTCCTATGCACATGTGTTACAGCTGTTTGTCAGAGCATGTCCTCACTGATCTCTGGACTTCCACATGGTGTACAGATCCTGCCACATCTTCCAGCTCTCCTTTCTCAGCTTAGGCAAGCCAATCAACAGTTCAGTGAGTCCCCATGTTCTGCTTCTCACTCCTGCTCCCTCACTGCTTAGGGAGAGAGTTGCAAATCAAATATTGCTAATTCTACCTGCAATATCAGGAAGGAATTCCAAATCAAGTTGCCTGGGTTTGTGAGTTTGCCAGAAATCATAGAATCGTTTGAGTTGGAAGTGACTTTTGAAGGCCATCTAGTCCAGCTCTCCTGCAGTGCACAGGGACACCTACAGCTGGGTCAGGTTGCTCAGAGCCCTGTCCAGCCTGACCCTGAATGAATCCAGGGACGGGGCATCCACCACCTCTCTGGGCAACCTGTGCCAGTGCTTCACCACCTTATTGTAGCAAACTTTTTCCTTCTATCCAGGCTAAATCTCCCCTCTCTCAGTTTGAAACCATTTCCCAATGTCCTTTCACAACAGACCCTGCTGAAGAGTCTGTCCCCTTCTTTTTTGTAGTCCCCCTTCAGATACTGAAAGGCCGCTATCAGGTCTCCCTGGAGCCTTCTCTTCTCCAGGCTGAACAGCCCCAGCTCTCTCAGCCTGTCCTCGTAGGGCAGATATTCCACGCCTTGGATCATTTTTGTGGCCCTCCTCTGGATACAGTCCAACAGGTCCATGTCCCCCCTGTGCTGAGCACTCCCCATCTGGATGCAGCACTCCAGGTGGGGTCTCACCAGCGCAGAGCAGAGGGGCAGGATCACCTCCCTTGCCCTGCTGGCCACGCTGCTTTGGATGTAGCTCAGGATGTGGTTGGCTTTCTGGGCCGCGAGGGCACACTGCTGGCTCATGTCCAGCTTGTCATCCACCAGGACCCCTAAGTCCCTTTCAGCAGGGCTCTGCTCAATCCTTCCATCCCCCAGCTTGTATTGATAGCAGGGATTGCCACAACCGAGGTGCAAGGCCTTGCACTTGGCTTCATTGAGCCTCATGTGGTTCTCCTGGGCCCACTGCCACAACACTTGTTCTTCTACCATGACACCTCTGGCCTCCACACATACCTCTCAGAGATGTGGAGCCTCATAAACAGGGTGTTCCTGGTGATATCCCCTCTTGGTCAAGCAAAAGTGCATGTTCTATTTCAGCTAGCTTTGAGAAAGTACTTCTAGTATTTTGATCTTCTGATCCACAATAAAACAGAAGGATGACTGAACCCATGGTATTTTACTAATTAGTTGGTCAGTATATATCTCATAAGGCTGTAGTGAAGCACTAGCACAGCATTGTCATCCATCTTCTGCCAAAGTCTCTGCCATTTCATGGTGCAGAGAATGGTGACTTCTGGTACTTGCCCCCAAATTCATCTTATATATATATTTATACATAGGTTTGCTGAGGAGTCTTCGGGGAAAATGAGAGAAAATAGTAAGAGGCAGAAGTGGTGGAAATGCATTCCACCTGTTATCCTTCACTTGGGCATTCAGGGGCCAAGTCCAAGGAGATATTTAAATAAATGCCAAATTACTATTTAGCTACCAAACATCTAAGTGATTTCTGCAAAGGTCTAAGAGTCTAAGTTCCTCTGTGTGTCTCAGTCAAGCTTTTGGAGATAGACTAAACTTATTACTTTACCAAAAAATAAGAGAATAAGGCTACAAAGTTGACTGACAGAGGAGAATAGGAAGAAAAGACTAGGAGAGCAGAAAGATGGTATAATTTATAACTATTCTCATCAAAGCGAAAAAAAAAAAAAAAAAAAAAAGACTTAGAATGTGACATGTGAAGAAAATGAGTTAAAGAAATATTGGTATTGCTAAGTCAAGAACTTCAAAGTTAAGAAATTATGCCTGTCTGATCCACCTGCCTGTGGGCCAGTGGCAGTGGGAAGGGCTCTGCAACCCTTGCTGACCCAACACAGAGCTGCATGTCAGGGAGCCTTCCCAGATATCCCAGGCCACCAGTTACCAACCTGCACGGCTAACAAGGGTGCACCACTTTCCCTTCAGACAGGTTGGAGGATACACTAGAAAAAGTGAATACTTGTTACGACAAGGCAGTGTCCCAGCCCATCAGGTCCCTACATACACAGATGTGCGAAGTCTCGTTTTTGGATGAACGTTAAGCCTTAAAACATTAGTCACCTCAAAACAATGCTGAACTCAGATAAGTGTAAAGGTAAGATGCAAACAAAAGATTTGTTCATAACATCCAAGAGAGACAGAATTTTGTAGCCTTCACAGAAAATTACTGAAAGAATCAAAAATTCTTGTTCTGGTATGCAGATGATTGTTTTTAAACGAGATTAAAATACATTGCCCTTGACTGAGACCAGATGTGACCAGCCAATCCAGGGTGATCATTAGTCTGGGGTGATTGTTTCCCCAGAATTATTAAAATATGCTTTACAACATTCTGCATGTATTTCATTACATAAACTCCATAGCATATTTTTCACAGACCAATGGAAAACACCCAGTATCTCTAATAACACAATGAGATGTTTTTCAGAGGCATGAGGGTTAAAATAATCAAAAAAAGGCAAGCTTTCTCTTCTTCCTACCAAACACAGCCTTGAAGTCTTTTCATGTCACTCCTGCGTCTTTTTTCCCCTGCCATCTGGTCTGGCTCCTGACTCCTCAGCATTCAAATCAAGTGGCTTCTTCCTCCCCGTGGCCGAGACAAGCTGGGGCTCAGGGTTCCTTTGCCGTTATGAGTCAGAAAGACCCAAGCCTACTCAATGTCAAGAGACTTTCAGGAAAATTTGATATTCTATTTTAAGAAGCCAGTGCTGAGCTACTTACAAGTGGCCCAAACGAGGGACATTTTCCATTAGAAAAGCAACATTTGTTACAGTCCCAAAGGTTACCCACTGCCAAAGGGCAAGAAAGAAGATAACATCAGAATGTTTTCAGCACTGCAAACAAACAGATTCCTATTCCCTAGTGTAAATTTATTCCTTTCATTTATCTATTCTGGGATTTAATCCATTGTTTTTAGCTATTCTGTTTTCTCCTCCTAATCTTAAGGAATGATTGATCTTAAAGTATTCAGAGCAGATGCTGTGTAATGTCTTTCATGAGGGTTTGGGTCAGGATTTGTACTTTTGAGGTTTACACTACAAGCAAAGCTGTCCATTTTGCAGTGCTGCATCATTTGGCAAGAGATCTTGCGTTCCATATAAAGCTGTATCCAAAGTGTATAGGATCTTGGGTTTCTTCTCTGGCCAGGCTCTTGATGTTTTCGTTAATAGTATGTCACGTGTGTTTGCACAGATATTTGTATAGACTACGTACATGTTCTTGCTGAAGTACAATTGCTTTTTGTGTGTGGCCTGCAGAGAACTGTTGAAGTTTGGCCTCAGTGCAAGTTGCTGTCACACACAACTACGACAGCAAATGGCCAACTACACAGTCCTTTCGACATCAGAGTGTACAACCCCTAATGACGTTCTCAAAAAAAAAAATCTGAAGACATTTCCAGCTTTCAGCAGAGTCAGTTTACAGTATTTAAATAAGAGGAAGGCCAGACAGACTGCACTTGACACTGCTGGGAACTGACAGATGTTTTTGATAAAAAATGAAAAAGGTCACTTAAAAAAGCAGCTAAAGTGTTCCCAGTTGTTTACTATATTGTTAACAAAATGAAGTTTCAAAAACACTCATATAGAGAACTGGGAACTACCCAACATTTTAGAAATTGTTATTCATCTATGTTTCTGTTCATATTTACAATCAAATCCACATTATGTAACAGAACGAAGAGAGTTATAGTATGTAACATTAGCCAGAAACTCATTTCTAGCAACTGAGTAAGAAATTAAAAATGAAGAGAAATAGCACAAGATCCAGCCAGTAGAGAAGGTAACTTAAATTCACAAGAGAACATTGTTTCAACTTTTCTGTGTAATATCAGATCTGTTTGCCTAAACCACTATGGCTTTCCTTACCTAAAACATAACTACAAACTTTTCTGATTTATTAGAAACTCTACTCACAGTTTACATGCATCTTCCTCTTATGTAGAGGCACAGAATGAGCAGGTCATCAGGAACTGAACTGAAGGCACTGAGGGGATAAAAGCAGGGGTGTAAAGGCACAGACTCAGTACAACCTGGTAGTTCAAGTACAGGGTAGCAGTGGAGTTTAACAGCAAGCTGCTGACAGGGCAGAAAGATGCTCCACACACCAACCCCTCACCAACCAGCCATGAGCTTCTGTTTCTTTGTTTGTTTGTTTTGTTGGTTTGTTTTCCCAGGACTGTACAGTATTCTGTACAGTCTCTTGCTCAATTAAGCAAGAGGAGAACCTGAAGAGAGATCTTAACACTCTCTGTTTGAGGGCAGAACCACAAATCCATAAAGATCTTATTGGACGTCTCTGTACGCTGCTCTTTCAGTTCATGATGATGACTGGAAAACGTCCTGAGAATTATCTTCTAGCCTTTCATGATCTTCAACTTCATACATTTTCCTCATGTAGCCAAATCTTCCTTCGCTGCAGTTGAAACAATCTTTCTATCCCACTTACAGTAGATACAGAAGGGAAAAATGTGGTTTCCTCTATACCTGAAGCAGACCTTTATGCATTTGAAGACCAGTATGCCTCCCCTTAATCTTACTTTTTGATTAAGCAGCTCCAAAATGCCACTTTTTTTTTTCCATCTTTTCTCATAGCTTTTGTATCCTAGGAGCTTTTTCATTGCTGTCCCTCGTCCCTAAACTATGTCCAAACTGCCCACACCCTTCTTAAAGCCATGCTGCTCCAATTAGACTTAGTGCTGCAGCTGAAAAGTGGAAAAGCTCTACGTAACCTGCAAGCTAGGCTGTTTGCTTATATGAACGAGGATTTGTCACTTGCACAGCAGCAGTACTGTTGGTGCATTTTCAAGTTTTCACAGACTCAGTCCTTGTTCTGCCACTTAACCACTGACTCTCCACCAATGTCTGTGACTGACTGTTCCTTGTGTTTGATTTGATTTAAGATCACATCCTTTTTTAATCACACAATTTCTTCAGTTTGTCAGGATCATTTTGAATCCTACTTTCCTTGAATTTACTGAAAATATTATTGGACACAAGACACACTAATGAAGCACCTGATTTTTGCACTCTATGCATCCTATATTAGACTAATATGCTGAAGTCAGCAGCATACAAAGAGATAGCAGAAAAAAGATTATTATTGAATTAAACCAGGACCAGTTTGCCACAACCATGTAGAATCTACTGGAATTTGAAAGATTTTACAGCTAAACAGTAGATAACAAACGTTCAGAAGGAAAGAGTGGAAAGCCACATCACAAGTGCATGAAAATTGTTAGGTCAATGCTAAAAAATGTTTCTAAATTGTATTCTAGAAGTAAGTTTAACAATTGGAGGACATCCTGTCATTTCCAGGAAAAGAGAAAAGCCTCTTTTATCTTGTTTACTTATTCCTGGCAAGTAAAAGTAAAATCACATTTCTAAACCTGTTTTAAATTCAAATAGCCTAAGAATTCTGACAGGATACCAAGGGAAAAAAGAAGTCAAGTGCCTTTCTTGAAAGAGAATTTTTGGGGCTAATTATGCCTGTTCTGAAAATTTATTTTTATGGGCAGAATAGGATCACTCTTAACTACACATAAAAATGCTGCAGTCCTCAAAATTAATTATGTTACAGTCAGTTTTCTTCTCATACAGACAACCCTTCTGTAGCTTCCTACCACCATGACAATGAAATATTTCCACTTCCATCCATTACATCTCAGGAAACCATGAAAGAAGTTAATCGGTTGGAAGATTACAGCTCAGCTACCTTAGAATCACAGAATCTCCGCAGTGGAGGCGATTCCTAGAGACCCTCTTCTCCAAACCCCGCTCAGGGCAGGGCCAGCTTTGCAGTCAGACCACGCTGCTGGGAGCCCTGCCCAGCCAAGCTCAGGACCCCTGGTTCATAGTACTCTTCCCGTATTTTTTCACCATGAAAGCCTTTCTCAAGGAATACAGTTGCAATTTGTCAGGTCATTTGTCTTTACCATGCATACTGCTTGTGGTACACCCTCTCACACTGGATTACTGCAGCATCAGCACTCTATTTGCCACATCCTTTTTATATTTTATTGAAGTAGGCCCTCCTAAAAGAAGTGCTGACAGAATATTTGGCAAGAATTTAAATGGTTAAGAGGCATCTGACTAATATGAAGAGTTTCTTCTCCAGTACTGTCTTCATGCTTCTAGGATCACCTACAAAAACCTTGCAAACTATTGGAACTGCACCTTCCACACATTTTCATAGTGTTATTCAGTAAAGAAAGAAATCTTCTGGGGACTAATATAGAACAAGACAGCCAGGATTTGGCATCAGCAAGCTATTTGAAAAGCTTTTCAGTTTTACATAAGAGCAAGGAAAATCTGTCTGCCAAATCACTGTGCTGTGCAGAGCTATGCAAAGTGCCCCTGGGGGCAAGGATATGTTCTGGAGCACCTCACTGTTAGAATGGAAAGTATGAATGCCTCGGAATGCTGACAAAAGTACACGTAGGCGTGTTAAGCAATTGTATTTCACCTAGTGAAAATCCAGATGCCTACTTGAGTTTCAATCGCCTGACGTCAGCATGTAGAAATAAGTCTAATATAGGCAGGTCTTCCGATAGCATTCATGGCACTGCTGGAGGGACATGTGGGTAGATAACTATCCTCATTATCAAAATTTTCATTCTCCTATTCAGCTTCAAGAAATGGAGATCCCTTATCAGGTAAGAACAATCCTCCCACATTCTTCCTCATGTGTTAGGGC
Organism: Alectura lathami; assembly: GCA_013399715.1. Lineage (NCBI taxonomy): Eukaryota > Metazoa > Chordata > Aves > Galliformes > Megapodiidae > Alectura > Alectura lathami. The sequence goes on along the minus strand of VXAV01008925.1, from coordinate 96,337 downwards.
ATGCAGGAATGTATCAGGCTCATTGCTGTTGGATTTAATTTATTTAAATTACCTATTCTCTCTTGACCTCTGTGCAGGAGGAAGAACCTGACATGAAAGAAAAAAAAAAAAAAAAAGTAGAATTTATTTACATGTTTCTTGGAAAAAAAAATAATGAACTGAAACATAATTTTAGCTAATCTTACCACTATTTTCAGTCTTCTTGTTTTACCCACTACACATTTACAACAAATGAGAAATTCTTCAGATCAAAACCAGAATGAAAACTGCAGAGCTAATTTCAATATTCAAAAATCATTATTTTAATCTAGGCTCCTTTGGGAAATATCCAAAATCAATACGGTCTCATCACTGAATGTCCCTGTCATTACTGAAACCAAAAATACATCTACGCAGTGCAATGAGGCACCCAGCTAGGTTTACCAAGACCCAGATCCCTCCAAAGAGTAAAATGAAAGGGCCTATCCTACTGAACGGCTGAACTGCATTTTCTTCTTCTTTGCCAGCTTTGTGGCTGACAAAATATCTCTTCTTTCCACATTCATAATCCTCATCAGTGCTGCAAACATATTAATCCTGAATTTGTTATTTGCAGAGACATACCCTACAGAGGCTTTCAGCCTTATAGCTCCCTCGATACCTTGGAACGATTACAAGCATTTTAACTGAGAGGTAGGAAATAGATAGAAACCTAGAGACTTAATGCCATACACAACACATGATACCCGGGAAGTGGCATGACTGTCTGAGGGTAGGTATCAGATGCACAGATAGAGAATACTCCAACTAAGGAAATGATAGGTTGGTCATACTTCAACTGAGGAAACATCTCATTAATAACTTTATGAGAATAAACACCCTGACTACAAAAGAGAACTCCGCTGTGTACATTCCGGTCTCTCGGCTCTTACCAAGAAGGAAACCTTTAACAGTTCGGCAGAGACATGATCACTGAAAGAAATAACTTAATGACTCACTGCACATGTTGAGAACCCAAACAGAAGGGCATGTCCCCAGAGGAAACATCTGGAAAGATCAAAGGCTTTTTACCTTGTTTCATTCTGGAAACCAAAACCTTTCAAGCCTACCTTCTTCCCATAAGTAGAAAAAAGCCTTCTTAATACAAGGCTAATTTTCCCAAGAAGTGCAGGTTTAATTGTATTTGTTGAAGGAAATAAATATATCTATAAATGTATCTATTACAGTATGTGGCTGATATGGAGGATCTGCCAGAGATAAACATATACCAGGGAAAAATAATTACTTAATTACTTAATCTTAAATCTAAAAACTTAATTACTTAATTACTTAATCTCAAAACTAAAGGTTGCTATTTTCTGTATAGGCAAAATTGAAACCAATTTGATTTCATTTTCTAAATGTCTTTCCCAATTACTCTGCCTCAGCTCAAGCTTGGTAACATTTAATAAATGGTGGGAGAAAACAGCTGGGAGCATACTGAATCTTTGAAGACTACACATGAAGAAAATGCACATAAATTTCTCCAACTTCATAGTGTTCACTTTTCAAATGAACTTTAATTTAGCACTGGCTTACAGCTGTCCCAAATGTTGTTTATATTAGGCTGGCCACTCTGCAAGAATTTGCTCTGATTAGATCCCATGTATTTTGCTAATGCGTCTCTTAAAAATAAAAATAAAAATAAAAAAAAACAATTTGGTTGTCCCTGTTGATACGGAGCTCCAGGATATATCCACTTGTCTACTCTCAGAGGGAGCTGGTTGGCACATCAGGGGAACACACTCACTGCCTTTCTGGTCATATCAATGAATATCACTGGAGAAAAAATGTTACTCTCACTTTGCTTGATAATGGCACCAGGGATTGTCAGCAGAATGCAATAAACACCTGGCAATTCTCAGACCACTGCAAACTGATGCCATCTCAGACCAATTACTCTCTTAAAATACCCCCCGGGTCCCCCTCCCCACTCCTGAGTTTACCCTACAGCTTGCTCTGAGGAGGAGCGTAGCCACAGAAAACAGCATTTCAAATGTTGAACTTGTCATCTCTACTGTATACAGGGGAGAGGCATACATCCAAAGGAGTAGGAGAGTAGGAGAAAGTTTGGAAAAGAAGCAACTGTTCTAATGAGTTGGAAACTGTGGGTTATTGAGCTGGATAATATAAGAACAACATTTCTGAAAAAGCAGCTTTGAAAGACACAGTTGGAGTTCATATGTGTAGTTGGCTTCTTCCCCAAGCACTTGTTGTGTTCTGGGGAAAGTTTCATTATAGAAATATGAACTTAGAGTGTATTTAATAGATGGAAATGATTAGGCAGCATTTGCTCAAAATATTAAGTTTATTTATAATTAAAATACTTTATAGTTAAAGAAAGATATCCAATTTTTCTGCAAACATGGTCTTCCTAAGCAAAGGCAGTAAAGTTTATCTTTTCCTGTATTTACCTAAAGGTCTGTTTGCTCATTGCTCCTTATTGTTGTTATTAGCTCATCTGAGACTGTTAATACCATAAATTATTCCCCACTTAAAAACAATGTATTAGTCCTGAATACATCCATCATTCTTTCAGTGACATTGTTACTAAGAAGCCAACATCATCCCATAGAAAATGAACCTCCAAAAAGGGTCTGCAGGGACTACAAGAAAACTAACACAAGGTTTTGCATCGCCAAATAATACTAAGTAACACTATAGGCAGCCTTGTTGATCATATAACATTGAAGCCTAGCACTGCAAATTTCTGCTAAGAAGAAGTGGTATGCTGCATCAATGTTTTGTCAAGACAACAGCAAATAGGAGTAAGGATGCTAATAAAACACACTTGAAACTATGAGCCCAGATTCAAAGCTACAGGTCTGGTAAATACCCTATATGGCAGCAGCCCTGGAATTTCCTTAGGAAACAATATGGAAATAAAAGTCTGACAAAGTATGCTTTTGTACCATATTTAGAATGGCACCTGGAAGTCAAACAAAGACATCAGTTGTGTCATCTGCAACCGTGAGACTCTTAACTGGAATACTATATGTGACAAAAGTATCTGATGTCACTAAATATGACAAAATGTGGCATGCTAAAATTTATGAATAAATGTGTGCTACTAGTACTTAAGCTTACAGTGTGCTTCAAGACTTACTCTTGCCCACTCTGCAGGCTGCTGATGCAGGCTGCAGAGTCCTTACATCCATGAGGTAACTTTAAAATAGCGATAACTGTAGCAATAACACATTCATCACTAGGAAATCCACTGTAGTAAAACTTACCATGTTGGTGAAAGGCATTTTTTCATTGCACCTTTGGCACAAGGTGAAGGCCAGATCCCAGCATCATCTGGTCCATCACCGTTATATCCAAACGAGGAAAGAGTCAGAGTGTGAATCCTACCTGAAAGGCAACAGACACCACATCCATTAAGAGGCCACAGCAGAACTGGCACACAGCTGAAGAAATGTTTTCCACTATCTTAAGGGTAAAGGACGCTGGGAAACTTAATCCATGCCTGACCTAAACTACTATGTTTGCTCCTATGAGAGAACAGAGGAGAGCACTTCAACTGTCAGATGGCGGCACTGCATGTTAATAGCTGTAGCTTCCATTGCCCATGTTGGAAGGGGCTTAAAAGACCCTGAACCACGGCCTGTCCTCTCACATATTGCTCCCAGTTGGCTTCCAGAATGAAAACAGAAGGTCAAAGGTGTTGCCAAAAGGTGGACCAGACTGATTAGCTGCTTGAATGATCCGTAACACTGCTCAGAAGCTCTGGCCTGACACATCTCCCTAATGCTTAGAAGAGTCCCAACACTTGACCACTCGACTTACCATTTATTTTCTGGAGAACAGTTGTTGTGCATTCTACAGAGAGGTGGATCTATAAAATGAGCTGCCATTAAAGTCAATGTGAATTTACCACATGACTCCAACTGGAACAGAGCATTGCCCACAGGGCTCGTGGGAAGTGGCTTTCTCAAAACCATGTGTGTGTCATATTTAATTATTAGCTAAATTTCAAAAGTCTCAAGAAATGTTTGAAATTGTTTGCTAGTGCTAGCTGTGGTTCTTTTAGAAGAAAAAGGCAACATAATTCACTTTTTTCACCCTCAGAAGGACTTTGGAGGCTGAGTGCTTATTATCTTCCAAAGAATGCCCCGGGTTCTCCTTGCAGGCAACTGAAATGTCTTCAGGATGCGCATACCCCTCACTCATTGTTTCCTTGGAAGTACAGCTTTTCACAAAAATCTATTTAATTTAAAAAAACACTGACATCCATGAAGGAAAAGTTCACCTATTACTAGTGGCACAAGTTTTAACCTAGTAAATGCTGTAATTGCCAGCTCTTTCTGGAAAGCAAGTCAGACAAATCCATAGCCAGAAGGCACCTCCCCAGAGAGGACATGTTCAGACAGAATTGGTACAGAGCTCAGCTGAAGGAGTGAACAGGTCAGGCTTCAGGTAGCACATAGTAAGGTCTTCATTCTTCTCTTCTTCCAAAAGGCATGCATTTAGTCTCCTAGATAGAAAAAAAACATCTGTTGCTCTCCAGTTTGTTACTGGCCATCTAAAGAGTCTGAGAACACTTAAACTGATGGAGAGATTCAGATCTTCAACAAGAGATGAAAGCAGCAGCACAGCTGACACGTACAGATAACTGGGTGCTCAACATTTGGCTGAACACAGTTCTGACAACATATTCCCAAAACATATCTGCTTCACTTTCTGTGGGCTTTCTTCCAGTTCTGCTGCCACCGCATCTCCCTGAACATGCTTTTGTGGTAACTGGTTATGGAAGACACCCATGCAACTCAAAGACACTATGTTAAATAAAGGACTGAAAGTATCTGGGAAAAAGCACTGCACATTTCTCTTCTGGGTTTCTCCAAATTAGAGTTGGTTTTGATACGGACGGGAATGTGTGAGGTCAGCTTTATCTGAAACTTGTCAGCTGTCCAGATGTGAAGCTTGAATCAAAGCTGGAGTTATCCCATTTCCTCCCAAGGGAAAATGTTTCTGTCTTCCAATCATTTTATTTTGGTCTAGAGAAATACCTTAAAAACTAATAAGATTTTCCCTTATGAATCTCAAGAAAAGACAAGTGATACTCATGTCATCCTGTGCCCTTCTCTGTCAGCATGCTGTGCTTGGAAGTGGACAGATTCAAGTTTCTTCACAGATCCAGGACTTGAATCCAGCATTCAATTATTCTGATCCCTGACAGTCTGAGGTGTATGTTTTCACCAGGGTCACTGAGATTGTTAGACCACACAATCTGACCTCCTACAGGCCATACAGTTCACTTAGCTAGAGGTCTGAAATTCTTGGTCAGCTCCAAAGGCAACCCCCAGAATAGGTGCAGGGAACAGGAGAAACCAAGCTGCTGCTTGGGGTGGTGGCGGCACGAGGCAGCTGCAGGGCAGACAGGTCTGTGGGTGCTGGCATCTGCCAGTGGATCCCGAGGCATAGGGGAGGCTGAATGACAGGAGAGAAAAGAGAGGGAAGGAGAAAATAAAAGTTTGCCTAAAATTGACTCTACTATTACTCATCTCATTCTCCTAAGCCTTCTTGAAATGTTCCTTTCCCTCTCTCAGCTTCCTTTTTATTTCACTCCAAACCTCTCTCCCTTGCTCTCAGCCTTCCATCCCTTTTTCCTCTTCTCCTGAGCCCCCGCATTTTTGCTGTTGTTGTTGTTAAGAAAAAAATAAAAATAAAATTGGAAGCCTCCAGCATTCTCTGGGTAGGAAAACTCAAATTGGCCTACCCCACTTAAAAGGCTTTGGCTGCCTCTGTCAAGCCGAAGTTTCCCATCATATAAAGACTTGATTAATGTGAGCCTTGGAAATCAAATATCATTCATATCTACATTTTCAAAATAGACCTAAAAATAGTAATAGAAGTTGTTATTATGCTTCCACAGCAGAGCTGTTCCCTAATTTCCCATAATTATATCTAAACCTCATGCAGAGAGGGTATAATTAGAAAAATAAAAGTGATTGTTGGAGCAATCACTAGGTAGGCTTAAAATTGTAGTTCTACGTGAGATACTTGTGCTTACTGAAAATTACAAGCATCAATTCTTGTAACAGGAAATCATTTTTATATAGCAATATCAGATCAGATTTATATTGGAAATTAGCTTTTTCTGGAATACAGGAACAAGAGACATTGCTGCTCTGCCTATTCCCTGTCAACGTCAGCAGAAACTGAAACTGACTTCAGGCAGAGCTGGTACAAACTCTTCAACAGAAAGAAAGCCATTGATACAAGTAGGCTCCTCTCTAATCTGTGCAGAAATGAATTTGTGCTTTATTGTATGAACTAGGAAAACAAGCATTTTCATAGAATCATAGAATGGCTTGGGTTGGAAGGGACCTCAAAGACCATCTAGTTCCAACCCCCCTGCCGTGGACAGGGCTGCCAGCCACTAGAAAATTTGCCAATATGTTTGTTACCATATTCCCACCCTCCCATTTATAAGTAACCACCCCCTTTATTTTTCAAAGGAGGAAATTGCACATGTGTGAATGAATCTGGAATTTGAGATAGACTCTACCATAATACGTCTGTCCAGGCTCATTTTTATTCAAATTATTTCAAATTACTCCTGAAAATCCTCAAAATGAAATGAAACAAAATCCTTTCAACCCACCGTTTGTGCTGTTTGTCCAATGTGAAATTAAAACTGTCTATTAGATGTTCCTCCCAGAGTCTTGGCTGTAAGAGATTACAAGGCTAAATCTTAGCATCAGCGATAATTAGGAAAACTAGGAAGCTACAAATTAGGAAGCTACGCTTGTGATGAAGGAATGATATCAGCTCCCACACATTGACAGCCTCTTCGTTTCCTCCCATACAGCATTTAGTCAATGGATTTATTTGCCGCCTTCACAGCTCCTTCACAACTGACAAAACATTTGTACCGCTCATAGTCCACAAACATCTGGAGGCAGATGTGTTGGTAGAATTGTGAAATCCAAGAAATGGATCATAATAAGAAAAACCTAGAGCTGGGTATCCCGGCTGGCAGCTGAACTCAGTGCAAGCTGTACTTCCCCCAGTACACATTTGAAGCCTGTCTTTACTGGCAAGGCAGACTTCCTCCTCACGAGCAAGAGGGGCTTGTGGGGGAGAAGCTGTACAGTATGAACTGGGCAGGGCCATCCAGAAATGCCTGTGTAATGCAGAAGATCCAACTTTCCAGGGTGCACTTCCGGAGAGAATAGAGGGGACAGGAAAGGGGCCAGCCCGTACGGTAACGTCAATGTTAACTTTAGTCAAATGATATAAACACAGTATCCTGTTCGTGGAAAGATGGAAAATAAATGCTATTCAATCTTGTACGACAATAATTTCACTTCCTCATTAAGGTCCACATTGCTGATTACATTTTCCAGTTATACTCAAAGAGCCAAGCTTTTGTGCTGCACTTTTAAGAAAATGAATGAAAGAAAACGCATGAAATTTCCTGTTAATCATTAACGATAAAAAAGAAAAATAATTTTTCTGAGAGTCTTCTTGTAAAGGGAGTTTGTACTACTCTTTATTTACTTACCTGTCTTAGCAGGAACAGCACAAATAATTTATACATCTCCCCTGATGTTTTTCAGTTGAGAAGCGGTAAACAACCCTTTGATGGATTTTGCTCTCAGCTGCCAGTCAGTTAATCCTCAGTATGTAAGAAATTCTCAAACCAAACTCTGAAATCCCATCCTATGCCTGATATAGCAATGTCTCAGAGGTGCCTCTGTTTCTTATACTCTGGAATACTAACCCTTTGCCTTATCTATAGATCCAGATCTGAAAATAAAGTGTCCAAATAGCAACTGTGACAACTGAAACCTATAACCAATTTAAACAAAAATGTGAATAGTTTCAGGCAAAACAAAAAAAAAGACAATCAGTAAAAATGCTTTTTGGAGGGAAAAAAAAAAAAAAAGAAAAAAGGTTTTTGGAGGGAAAAAAAAAAAAAAAAAAAAAAGTAGTTAAGGATCCCAAAACCATAAAGAAACATAAGCAAATGCTTGGGTTTCAGGTTTCCATATAATTTTTGTATTAATGCTAACAGTTACTCTGACACAAAATTTATTTAATTTCTTGAAGGAAAAAGCTTCATTTCATATCAACTCCAAATTAGATATTTGAACATGCTATCAGATTGAAAATTCTACGAGGTGAGGTACTATAGGCAAAATTCAACACTGCTGAAAAAACAGACTGTAGATGTGTTATTTTCCAACAACACTGGCTGCAAAAGATAATACCCCTTCCCACCTTGTTCCTCATTTATAACAGCCAAATTTTGTAGTCTGTTTGGCTTCCTTCCTTTCTTCCTTGCTAAAGGGAATTGTTCATGCCTGCCTGCATTTGTCACCTCCATCCTTCCTGAAACCAACAGTGAAACCAAGTGTTGTCCCAGATCATGGATGTTAATTTTCCTCTTTCATTTTTGTCTTGGTGCTAGTTTTTCATTCTGTTTGAGTTCAGGATTGGGTCAGTCTAAACCCAACTGCACAAGGAGCTTCAAATGTAACATGAACCTCTCTCAGCAAACTATATATTGGTGCTTCTACATCCAGATACGATTTAAGTCACGTGGTGCAATTTTTTCCCTGAGTATTTGTGAAATCCGCTGAGCAAGCCCACAAAGTTGCTTTCACAGATTCCTCTAAAGAGGATCAACTAGAGCAAGAGCCTTGCAGGTGACATGAAGTATCCCCTTTTGAAACCACGTCCCCCTGGCTATAAAAGGAGCACTGGGAATCAGTCCTATGTCACATCCAAAGGGATCCACAGAAATCCTGCTTACATCTATTTACATTTGTAAAGTTCAACTAATGTGCTAGGCCACAAAGCCTTTTACTTTACACGCAAAAGAGAACAAATGAACAACTGCACACAGAGTCTGAAGCCATACTTTGGTTTAAAGACTAGGATACCAAGAAAAGCAGTTTGGAGAAATTCTTTCCTAAAGAAAAAATTCCTGTTTCTTAAGGAACTCTTTATTTACTATGTGAACTTCTTTCAAAAGCATCAAATGAATTTTGTGCAAAGCAGAAAAGTGCCACAAAAAGGCAATTGTATGGAATCTACAACATGGAAAAAAAATGCATTGCCTTTGCAGGGAAAAAAAANAAAAAACATTCCCCTTCAAAGGAAAAAAAAAAAAAAAAAAAAAAAGAGAAAAAAGCCAGTTTTCAATCTCCTGACTCTGGGACTGGGAGCGGGAGAGGCATGCTAGTTATGAATGTCATAAAGCCTCAATGTTATTAATTATTTCTAATGCTATTAAAGCCAGATGGCCATGCAATTGGATGTCTTCTTTCCCCTTCTTTGTTACAGCCATGAAAATTCCACACTGGATCTGTCCCTCTACCTACTTCACTGCTGAGTTTGTTCCCTGATCTGTTTCAAGCAGAATCATGTCACTTCAAGTTCCCGCTTTGTTCCTTATGGGTTTTTCCCCACATATACTCCTTGAGTGTCAGCTGTATTCCAAGGTGTATCATGAATAGAGGATCCTTCCAGCTTCTCCACTGGACCTGATTTCTCATAAATCAGACTTACAAACTCAGATCCTGTCTCTAGACAACGTACAGATCTGCCTCTGAACACTAGGTCCTTTTGTCCAAACCAGAACTTCCGTGTGTCAATCATGTTATTGTACATGTTGAGATGTCATCTCAGCCCCACCACAATCCAAACAGGGCTCAATTCCCTTTTGACATCCTTTCTCTCAGTCACTGTGACTAAGGGGCATCACCATTAATGAAATTTTAGGACACAATTTCTGACACTGGACAGTCTTTAAGTCCTCATATTGAGGCTACACCACCAAGATATATCCTTCCTTAACCTTTTACTTATCTGAGACTTGCTCTTCAGGTAGTCACCGCTAAGCATTGCAACAATATTGGTAGTAGCAACAACAAATAAAACACAGACAAGAAGGTTTGTGAGCAGGAGAAGAGCTAAGTCAATGGAACAAATCATTCACAAGGTACTGTTCTCTTCATTGAGATTGAACCAAGGAATGGTTAATTCCTATGTGTTAAGCCAAACTGGCCTTTTTTTTTTTTTTTTTTTTTTTTTTTTTTTTTGAGTTTAAATTTCTCACTCTTCCACGGCCTGAAGTTGGATGCAATGCAAAAGGAAGACTCAGAATGGGATCACATGAAAAAGAGTTTCTTTTCTGGGACAGAAAAGTTCCTCTAGGAGCCATTCTGACAGAGTATGATACAACTCTGCTTTGCAGTAGTTCAAATAAGGAATGCTGACAAAAAAGCTGAATTAACGGTAGACTTGTACCAAACAAGGTCTTTTGACACTAGAATGGGTCATATTCTCAAAAATAAGGGGCATTCAGGAGCTTTATTGTAGTTGCAGAGTGCAATACACTTTATTTTATACACATCTGAAACCCGATATGAGGGTGAGGAGAATTTTCTCTTAAATGAAAACAGCCTTTGGGGAGTAAGGCTTGTTTGGTTTACATTTTTTAGCTGTGACCTTACTTGTGAGACATTGTGGTTTCAGAAACTACATTATTGCTAATCTGGGCTGGAAATTTTAAAATACTTAGTTTGAAAGGGTTATTTCTGCACTAATTTAATTATTTTCCAAAGCTCTAGAGATAAAAGAGATAATATAGAGCTTAGTTCATACACTAGGGGGAAATTTTCTAAAACAGTAATTTCAAGATAGGAAATGAGTGTGTATGACAGACGTGTACAAATTTTAGCATTAAGAAGAAGTTATGGTATGTCTTCAACATTAACACAATACCGAAGGAAAACCATAGCAGCAGGAACAGTAGGAAAGACACACAATAACACCACAATTATTTACTGTATCATGAACTAGGATTCTGTAGCAGCTGAATACTGCAACAAACTGAGAGTAAATGAAACTTGTTTTTTGCCCCCCTGTAGATTTTGGAAATTAATGCTTAATTTGGAAAAAGGATTACCAAGCAGAACTATTCTTACTCACGAAAGAAAAAAAAGAGTGTTTCTTTTTTAAAATAAATGTGTTTACAAAAGCTAAAGTCATCTGATACACATCAGGTCAAAATAGGAAAAAAACAGGGGGGAAGGAATTTCTTTTAGATTTTTATGTGCTATAAATAACAAAGAAAGAAAAAGAAAACGAGAAGTCTCTGGAAACATTGAGACTCCTCTGAGGCTGAGAACTGGTACAATTACACCAGTCACATTTACAGCTGTGTGCAGCATTTTGCTGGTACTGCTTCCCTCAGGGATTCTTCCAAATTCTCTGCCCTCAGAACTAACTAGCCAGCAATGTCCCCTCCTAAATGTTCCCCAGCCTTCAACCACTGCCTTTGCTATTGCAAAACCTCTCTCCTCTCTTCCAGCAGGACCTGGCAGCCTGGAGCTCCTCTCTGTTGGCCTGCTCAGGTCTGACTCATCTTACTGTAAATGGGTAACCGAAGTGTACACTAATATAAAATACAAACAGAAGCATCATCCACATTTCCCTGCATGCACTCGTGAGGAGTTGCAAACATTAGGAGGAAGAAGTTTGATTTAAAGAAGGGAAAAGATAGAACAAGCTTGTTACCATGTGATGCCTTGCTCCATCAAGGAGGGCTGTAGCCATGCCAGAGGTGTGCTCGGGGTTATTTCCCTTTTTGGGCCAATCTAGCATATTTTTGTGGCAGTGAACATCGATAAAAACTACAGACTGTGGCCAACAATTTTTATTAGATTCTTCGCTGACACTGGATTTTCATATAATAAAAGCACATAAAAGATTCGTCTAGCAAAAGACTGTATATTGAGCTTTCTGACAGCAGTAATAAATGCCTTTATTAACTTCAAAGCTCACCCCTGCAGCATTCCTTCACCTACCCTCATGAGAAGCAGCATTAGGTGTGGAGAGCAGGGACCAGCATCTCTAGCTTTGGGGGCACTCAGGGCCCCCATTCACAGCCCTCAATGAAGGGAAGCAAAGCTGGGAAGGGCCTGGGTCCTCCCCACTCCTGGCCAATGCCAACAACTGTGAGAAACTCCTGGCTGTCCACATCCAGCCCGGCAAATGGAAGGCAGGGATGCCTGGAAGAAGCAGGCACAGAGTAAGCTCCAGCCAGTTGGGACACGAGAGCAGCAGAGGACAGTTTTGACTTTCAGTTAAACATAAAGCCTTGTGCTGCACTGTCATGTTTTAATCTCCAGGGATAACTACCTGCACGCACCGCCCTGTTTGGCTCATCATTAATGGCCCATTCCCTCCCATACGCAGCTGACTAAGACCAGAAAGGTATTGAGATGCACCAGAACTATTTGCTTCTCTGAGGTGCACTCCTGTCCCCCGTAGGCGGAGTCCTTATTGTGAGAGAAGTGGGTGGCAAGTTTGAACAACGCAAGGCAAAAGGAAGTGTATAGAGTGCATGTCAGGATGAGCATATATGTAAATCAAGATCAGAGCTAAAGATTAAAACAGTCACAGACCTCACCACAGCACTGTCCTCATAGCAAAGTTACTCCCTACCTGCTGTCTCTTACACCCAGACCTGTTAGTATGAAACAAAGGGTGAACACCGAGCTTGATTACAAAATGTACGTTTCACAGTGCAGGACACGGAGGGTGCCAAGGCAGCTTCTGCCCTACGCGGTGCGTTGCTGGGTGCTCTGGTGCAGGAGGGAAACACGAGCCAAGTGAGCTGAGCTTACCACAGCTTGTGAAATCCCGTCTGGGAAACTGCCATTTCTCACTGATTTGTACTGCCTGTTCTGTCCGCAAGAGCAGGTCAGAAGAATTTTTAGACATAAATTTACTACTGGGAAATTTTTGTTAAAAAAACTCCAACAGCTTGTGCACTGAAAACTGCAGCAGGAAATGTAACATGAAAGCAGCACAGTCAGTAAGTACTCTAGTCAGTGTAAAACCAAAAGAGAAGAAACAGCTTAAGTGTAGCTTAATGTGCTGTGCCTGCCAAAGTTCCCACCTCAGGTTTTATGGGTTTATGCTCATATTTTCCTTTAAAACGTGTTTTCTCCTTTCACTACAAAAGGAGCAGCAATGTCATCACAGGAAACAAAGCAGACAGATTACTTTCTCTATAGTCAGGCTCACACTAAAGTCACACTGAAAAAAATGGCACTGATAATTTTGTTCTAATTTCTCCTTATAGCTTATAATACAAACAGGCAAAGCAACATTTCATTGTTCCCTGCATTGCTGAGTTAATAAAGGTTAGAGTCTTTGCCAATCTCTGTGACAAATGGCTTTACTTACAACCTGTCTTCTATGAATTGTTTGGGTACCAGAACTAAACATGTCTAAATACGTACTGTGATTTTTAATACTGTAATGCTAGCCTCTACCATTGTGTGCTGCTTCTAACTTGTATTCTTAATTTTGTAGCTCCTTATTTCTGTGCATTGTTCTGCAGGGGAAATGAACCCTCTCATAATCTGATCCGTAGTATTCAGCCTTTGCCATATGCTTTGCACTTAATAGGTCTACTTCATCATCATTAAGCAGAGGCAAAAGTAATACCCCCTGGGTCTAATTCTGATCAGTAGAAAATTCCCAGCTGTGAAGTCAGGTTCAGAACCAGAACGTGGGGCAGGACCAGATCTCACTGAGGGGAGGAGACCTGCCTGCCCCTGCCCACAGACACTAGGACACGAGAAGAGAGAGGAGTTGCTGCTGGGGCTGCTGATGGCACGCTCACGCACTGCCCTGAAGAGCCCTGTGTCCGGCACAGGGATGGAGCAAACACGCTGCTTTATTTTGTTCATCCATGTCATCCTTCTCCCTTGTGTTGTGGCTGCACTAACCCACATGTTGGCCAGAGATGGGAGCCACTCCTGTGGCTGCGGAGAGCAGGGCCATGAGGAATTAATTGCCTGATTGCCATCTGTAAGCCAGATGAGGAAAAAAATTATTTCAGCTCACCTGTGAGTGAGTAGATGTTTTTGGCTTTAGCTCATTACAACTCACGTGTGCTTTGGTTGCCAGTCTCTCTGAGGGAGCACAGAAGGGATTTTCACACATGGGAGAATTTGCATGCAGTTACATTTCCACAGGCCTCCAGCTATACTTCCATCGGTCAGAACTGTGGAAGTTTCTAATGCATGTGGGAAAAAACAACCCACAAACAAAGATGCAAATCCATTATAAAAGCCAGGATTTCTTCTTTTGTTGACAAAAGCAGAAGCCCTTCCAAGGGTACGAGATGCAATTCTATGCTTTTACCAACCAAACCTTATTAAAATGTAACACCTGGGTTCTAAAACTTTGGAAGAGTACTCTTAAATACTTAATACACAATATTTTAGATGTTTAATAGAATCATAGTAAATACCTCTAAACGAAAACCAAGGATTGATGCATTCCCCTCTGATGTAATGCACGCAAGAGAATTCCCCCCAAGTTCCCTGCAGAAGAGATAGATTTTACTGTAACAGCCTATCCATCTGTGGGAAGCTATAAACTTCTCAGCAATGTGCCTGATGAAGACAAACCCTTCAAACCCTTGCCCTGTTAGAAAGTGAGCCCTGCTAGAAGGGCAGTGAGAATATTACTGCATCGTCAACACTGATTCATCTTAGCCTTGGCTGGTATCTGATAAACTACAAATAAACTAAGGCATATTTTAACATTTCAATCACTTTCACTCTGTTTGTCCAGGTCAAAATAGGGAAGCAAAACTTCAAAAAAACAAACCTTAAAAAAAAAACAAAAAAACCTTGTTTAGTCTTGCAAGTCATATCCCAGTGCTGCAAACAAACACCATGCCTCCCTTCAGAACTTCTGAATTTTGGTGCTTTACCAAAGTACATTTAACTTTGCTTTTGTTCAGAACTGGAGACCAGATGGCCCAGTGTAGTTCAGAACTCCTTGTCTGTCTTATGACTTCCACTGCTTTCTCTAGCTTCTTGTCATCTCACTCCCCATGATCTTCCCTTGTTTTTTTCACATTCTCAGTGGAAAAAAAAAAAAAAAAAAAAAAAAAAAAAAAAAAACTCTAAACAAAATAAACTCTCTCACTCTCCCTA
>VXAV01008925.1:67036-81251 GCA_013399715.1 Alectura lathami | reverse complement strand
GCGAGAGTTCTTGGCTTTTTTATTTCTTTTTTTTTTTTTTTTTTTTTCCTCCGTTTGCCTGTGTGTACAAGGCACACCCTGATAGCCAGTTCTTATCCCCACCTCTGAGTGTTGTTACATGACCTCACAATTTTACCAGACAACTTAGAGAGATAACAGAAGTTTGTTGACAAGCTTCAATCTAATGTACATAAACCTGACAAGGGAGTTAATGTATAATGGAAAAGGGAAATGAATTAAGAGGCAAGCTCCTAGTAAAATCCCCTAGGAATGTGCCATGTTAGAATGCCAGTGAATTGCAATGCAGGACCTGAGCAAGTCTGTTCTATCAAGAACTTTAAAAAAAAATCTCTTGTAAACTTAGAGCTGCAATCTGACTGTTTACTTTTATCCACTCGGGATTAACTTTTAATCTAAATAATTCCCCTATTTTTCCCCTACATGCTTTTAGAGCTAGCAAGCAACTACTTCCCCAAATGACCCCATGTGAACACTCCCAAGCCATCAGTCACACAACATGAGATGTCACAGAGCGCGTTTGCATCCACACTACAAACTCGCAGCTTCAGCAAAACTAAAAAGAACAGTACAGTAATGGACTTCTGCTTGTGACAATAAAGAGAAGAAACCCTCACAAAGTAGCTCACCAAATGGCTGGTTTAGGCTCAAAAATAAAAAGGGGGCTATTGGGAAAGGAATGACGAGGCTCAGTCTGTCACAAAGTGCTACAAAAGGCCAAAAAGTATTACTATATTTGCATCCTCAGTAAAGCCTGCAGTTCCTCTTGTTTGCCTGTCTCCTCACTTGAGGTTAAGCCATGTGTCTACCAAAATACAAAGGGTGAGACTTGGAGACTGGCTTCATTTTCAGTCTTCAGGCTCAAGCCACAGCTAAATCTCAGCAGTTCTTTGTCTAAGGCATTTCCTCCTCCAGCCAGCCAGCTCAAAATCCTGTCCATGTTCTCACCATGTCGAGTACTGCATCACCCTTTTCTAGGGAGCTAACAAGCACAGTCTCTTCCTGCTCCAGTCTACCTAGAAAGTGACCACAGACATCTATCTGATCTTTTCTTCGCTGCTTCCTTCTCCTGCTGACACCCATTAACGCCATCTGAAATTGAAGCTCTTTCTCTGCCCTTGTAAGTCCTTTCCCGCTTTACCTATCTATCCATCTATACAGGAAGATTAGCTTCCAGCTCCACTCAGCCTACTCATCATCACTGCCCTCAGCAAGCCACCTCTTGCAAAAACTCACACTTGCATGGAGCTCCCATTAAACAAATGCATAAGCATTTTGCTATCCTTCTCCAAGGATGTACAGTCCCTTCTGCCATGAGACACAGACGGGAGCGCTGATCCAAATGGCCCCTATCTCCTTCCTCTCCCTTCTCCACTCCCTTCCGACTGCTTGGACCTTCCTGTTATCCCTGCTTCACACTTAGCACATACGCTATGTTGGGAGGGGGTGAGAAGGGGCAGGAAGGACATTGTAGGTACCGCATTTACACAGTCCTGGTCATGACACAGGTCTTCATCCAGAAGCAAATTCCCAGACACTGCGATAACAAACATACACCAGCACTGCTGGCAGAGGCGGACACGTCCCTCAGCCCTGCTCCACATGTCACACCGAGCAGCCGGAGTGGGGACCGAGCTCCCAGGCAGCAGGGCTGTGTGCCTCAGAGCAGGCCCATGCTCCCACTGCCCCTGTCAGCCCCTTCCTGTCTGAGAGGATGTCAGGAGCCCCACGACTGCAGTGTAAAATCAAAAGCCAGTTGGCAGCCCAGGCCTGTGACCCTGCAGCATGATTCACAGCTACCCAGCCAACGTCATCCTGTGGAAACGACTGCACTCCCTGCCGCACACTGCTGGCTGACACGCTGCAAACAAGTTTGCGGGGTCAGCAGGCTGCAGCCGCGTCACCGATGGGAGGAGCGGTGCTGCTGCTGCGCGCTGCTGGGAGCAGGGGTCAGGGCCCAGGGCATCGCCAGCCAGTTTGGTCACCCTGGGAATGTTGTCAAGCTGAAAAAGTGCTCGTCGACCTGCTAGCAGGAAGTAATGTACAAGTGCTGCCCTGGGTAGGAGGTTCTGCTTGGGTCCATTGCTCCTCTTCCAGCTGTGAAGGCTGAATGCTGCTACTAGTGAGAAATGCTGCAGGGCCACCAGGGAATGGGAGAAAATTCAGATGCCAGCCATCCTCCAAGTGCCCGGCACTGACCAGCATGAAGCTGGCTGCCTCAAGGCCCGTGGAAACACAGGAAGCCAAGCCGCTCTGGAGGCTGGTGGGGACCCTGAGACCAGCTCCTCCAACCTCCTGCTCCCAGCCGGCTTCATCAGGGCCCACAGACCTCAGGGAGCTTTTGTCACTGTGCTCTCCTCAGGCTGCTCATGGGTTTTTAGAACTAGGAAAGTCAAATGTTTGAGGTAACAGAAACAGGAGGTGGCTTAAACCAGGCTGAACCATCACGTGAATGCCTGTAACCACAAAGAGACCAGGGACACCACCATACACACACATCTGCTCCTCCACCCTTCTGATTTCTCCGCATCTTCTGGCAGATGCAGATCACTGTCTGCTAGAAAGCCAAGCAGCCTCTCATCTGCATGCAAGAAGAAAAGCTCACAGAGTCAAGAAGTCACTTGTACAATGAAAACATTGTGTTCCAGACATCTTCATTATCTGTACTGCTCATGAACACACTGGGGGTGGGAGACATCAAAACCCTCAGTATGGGAAGCATTTTGGTTGACGTTCAAGTACAAACAGCTTCGCTCTGTTAGACTGTTTGCTACCAGAAGTGACGACATCAGTCAGGAATCGAATACACCCTGATCTAGATTTTCAGAAGCTCATAACGAAGATGAGTATCATAATCCACTTTCACAGGTAGGTACTGATCCATGCAGGATGACTCAACATACAGAGAGTGTAGGCTGAGAGCTTGATTTTGGGAAAGGTTTCAAAGCAAACTCCCTAGCGGGAGTATTTTTTCCCCAAGATGTCTGGGGAATGTGTGTCTTTAATCACTGAGAGTCAGCAGCAATATTGCAAGCCTATTAAGCGATGGTCAGACAAATTTCCTAGTCCTGCTGCTATGTTTGTTTTTAGCCATTGTCAACTGATATTTGCACAATGATTCATCTCATACTCATTAGCAGTAAAATATCTTTTGTGTCCTTGATCATATTTCTAAGCTAAACTGGAAATAAGGGCATACTTGGAATGTTATGGGAATGTTGTGTAATACTACTCCCTTTGGGAAGCTGCTTGTGCTGCCATCAAAAAGGCACCATCAAAAACTGCTGCTGTCTTACAGCAACTTACGTAACAAAATCTTAGTGAAGAGCCACAAAAAGCCCTATTTCTCAAAGCATGAAGAATTAAACATACCAGAAGTTTTCTCAAAGCAGCCTTAAGTCAGAATTTTATACTTAGAATCTTTAGATGAGAGGATAAATGAATTTATGGTGCTGATTTACTTTATTTGATAATTTTTAATATCACTTCTTGAGCTTTTAATAGGAGAGAGATGTTTCTAAGTAAACTGAGCTAACAGGAGACAAATTTCTAGCCTTTGAGGAAATGCTTCCATGAGCACTTAAAAATTACTCACCATTCCAGTTTACTTTCAGTTTTCCCTCTTGTGGGTGTCCATGCCATAATGATGAGTTATGTGATTTAGCAGCACATGGTTGCAATAGATTACAAGCTCCTTTCACAACCCCCCTGATTATTCAGCAGCTCACCTCGAGGCATCCTCCACCTCTTCCATAAATCATGTCCCACAGCCCTGCTAGTCCAACCTCCTTCCTTATCTTCTGCACCGTGCCCAGTTCCACACTCTGCCCGTGATTTCCTTGGTTTTGGCATCTCCCACAGCTCAGCTTGTTTTCTAATCAAAGCAATCTTCCTTAGGGATTTTCCTCCCTAAGGAAAGTGGTAGCTTCCAAAGCTACTAGATCTTACTCCACAGGAAGCAGAGTGTTGCTGCTGTTGTTTTGTGGATTTATTTTGTTTATTTTGTTTGCCTTCTTGAAGAAAATAAAAGGCAATGATGCCAGAACACAGCCTTCTTTTGGTCTCACGTTTAAAACTTCTTTAAAAGTTGCAGAGCATCATTAGGAATCTCGACTCTGATGCTAACACTTTTACAGACAGCGGTATCCCAGGCTGCTGAACTCTAAATTCTCTGAAATGCAGGCCAACCCCCATTTCACCCCATTTCCAGCAGGTTTTAGGCTCTACTTTTCTCTGATCCAGCTCTGCTCAGCACATTACTGGGAGTTTTTTTTTTTTGCTGTCTAGTTCACTCCCTTGTTCATACATCACAGCAGCCTTCAGAAGAGAACAGAGCTCAACAGAAGAGCCTGGTAGACCAAATTCATAGAAGCTTTCATGACCTTTTTAATGAAGAACTGAAGATTAGTTTCAATTCTGAATCGTGTGATATTTTCTACTGCAGTTACGACTTTTGTCAAGTTAGAAGATGTATTCAGAACAAATTAAGCAAGCAGGAAAGAAATTGCTTTGTGTGTGGCCAAATAATTCTTGTGTATAAAAAAAAAAACCACAGCAGTTAGGGTAGGAACTCAGAGTTTTTGTAACGTACAAACAAGGGAGATGTCTCATCTGTAAAATGCAGAACAATCAGCTGCTTTTAGGAATGGCTGGATGCAGACTTTTGTTCTCACCTTCTTGTTTCATTAAAAGACAGAAGCAACATTTACAGGCTTGACATCTAAATAATTTCCAAACTCAAAATAAGTCTAAGTAAAATGGGAGCCCAGTGGTAGCAATGTCATTATTTTCAACACCTGGTTTACGTAAATTCAAAGCACAAACTGCACAGCACCCTCAAAACGGACTGCATTTTCCATTCCCTGAAAACATCAAATCATCCTTCCAAGGAAATAAAAGAATTAATATATCCAATGAACCACAATACACATTGTTAGTAGCCCATCTAGGAAAAGCTTTTCATTAATGAGATTACTAGATGAAGTATACATAATAATAGGCAGAAAATAGATGATTTCCATGCACTCCTGGTTACCACACTATCAGTAAGATAATTACGAGCAAGAAAATATAAAGGAAGCAAGGAAAACACTCTGTTTTGATGTCAGAGTTGGAACAGGAGAACATACCCTCTAGAGAGAGTGTCATATGAATCAAACTCTCACATAGCAGATAGGCGATGTTTTTCAGAATAAAACTAAACTCTTATTTGCTGAAGAGCTGCATATTTGGATCATTAAAAGTAACTACGAAATCTGTATTATTTTTGCTGGGTCCAAAGTCTCAATATTTAAAAAGTAACCAGCCATGTTTCACTTGCATCTTTCAAAATCGAATGCTTTTATTGTTGCTTATTAATTAAGCAGATAATTTTATAATAATATAAAATTCCAGGAAACAGTGTTACTGTCCTTCTGAAGTTGGAAAGAAAAATCCCCCAACTTGGTTTGATTCCAGATAACTATTTTACCAAAGTGAGACAAATTCACTGAAAACTCTGGGGTTTTTTTGATGCATACAGGTGCTTCTGGACAGCTCTGCACATCTGCATACCCCTTCCTGTGTGGCCCTGGGAGGGGGGAAACCAAGGCTCTGCCCTTGTAGAGGGGGGTGGAGACCCCAGAGCATGGATTTCAATCCAGGCTCGAATCTGCCCCCCTTGTAAGCTCTTCTGCACCAGCCCAGCTGCCATCAAGCTGTAATCTATGGAGTCACGACGAGTTACTCCCACATGACATCATGGGCTCTTGAGGACACAGGAGCTTGAAAACAGAAATGGCAGATGCTAGGTGGAAGAACAAGGAGCTTGAGGATAGAAGAGTGAGAGCATGTGGTACTGGTGGGTAGGAGCGATGCAGATATGGTGCGGGATGGGATAAAGTGAAACAGAGGGGGGGCTGGTGAAGACATTTTTACCAAGTATTTTTGAAATAAAGAGCCACAGCTTTGCATTCCAGTGAAGTCATAATGTTAACTTGATGTTTTCACTTCAGAATGAGTTTTAAATAAGAGAAGTTTACTTTTTGCAGAATTTGTGCATATTATCAAGCTGACATGTCCCAGTAGGGAAGTAACCATATTGGCCAGCTTTAGTCTCTTGGTCCTAAGCTCACTCGAGCAGAAAAGGAGCTTCCAGTTGCAGGGAGACAAGCTCTCTGCTTCTGCAGCCCTCGTCAAAGTTGAGTCCACCCTTCCCGTTCCACCCGTGGTCAGCCTCAATCTTTTAAGGTAAAATACATATAGGCAATACTGGTCATAGCTCTATGTAGAATATATATAACTCAGATTTAGCATATATGCAGTCATTACTTCCTGAGGGATTAGAAATGAACATTTTCAATCAAATGAAGTCCAGCGACCTAACAACCTCGGTACAGAATTTTCTTTAGTTGTGCAAGGCTCCAAGAAGATAACTAAATTATCCAAAATTCTAGAAATATTTTCAAAAAAAATTACAACTTGCCCATTCAGTAAATAAAAATATACATTCATCAGTGAGAATCTTTTTAACAGGTCTGACTGCAGATAAAGTAAGGCATCTGAAAATCTTGATAGCTGAAGGGCTATGACACATTACAGGTGTGCAGAATCACATTGTCCTCAGTTTCTGATTAGAAGAGGTGTGAACCTGCATCATTTCTGACCGTTGATGCTATTTTAATTCTCACTCCCTTAAGAGGAGGTCCAGTAATCAGTAATAAGTTTGACCAAGAACCAGAAAGCTTTTGGAGGCAACGCTAGCATTGCACAGTGTTATGGCATCACAAAATAAAAGGTAGTGGGAGGAATGCCCAAGAGAAAAAAATGATGAATAATGTTTAACACAGCTGCGAAGACAGAGTGGGAAGGGGAAGGCACAGATATTTAGCTCTAGCCAGTGTTCACACTAGTAATTTCCACAAATCTCGTTCTACCACCCTCATAATGCTGCTCAGGGTCTAACAGGATTTTGCACGGACAGGAAACTCCCCCTTTACCAAAAGAAAAATTCCGCTCTTTCTGTCCTTACAAGTCATTATTCCCCTTTGTTATTACAAAGTTGAGAAAACCCCAGAAACCATTTCAGATCCTTATACATTTGAGAAAGCAATTTTTTCCCTTCTAGATCCAAATGTCAGTTTCAGTCTGCAGGAAACATTGCCAAAGTATTCATCAGCACTTCCTTCTTTTTTTCAGTGGGGAGGATTAACCTTCATTTTGACAGCTGCAAGCCAAAACCAATCTTCTGCCTGTGAGAAAGGATTGGGGTATGCTCAGCTTTTCTTTCACTCTTTCTGTTTTGTATTAAGAGAATTTACATCAACTGGGATTGCATAACTCAGATCAATGCAACACCTGCAGGCAAGATGAAATGCTTTCAGCATGTTGCTCAATCAAAATAAGTGCAGCTCTTTGTGACCTGTCTCCAAAAGAGGAAGTGTTTCTGGAGCTGGTAACACGATGTTGTAAGTACTTGTAGGCTCAGGCTGACAGCAAAATGCTAAAGAGAAACTGCATTAAGAAACAAAAAGCTGGAGAGCTTGCATTCTTAGATATGCTTCAGGACTTTTTCCTCTCTTTGCTGTGTGCAGGAATGTACTGAACCATATAGGAGTGGAAGAAGGGGAGAACGAAGAAATAGCTGGACCTACAGCATGCACAGAGGTTTATGGCAGCTGGGATGCAGGCCTGGGGAGGATAGCTGGGCTGGATGAGGCTAGGACTGGTTTTGCTAAAGTGCAGGATTCACAGGTTTCTGTAATATCAGATATGGAAGAGTGGGCAGGATGGATTGCTACAGTCAGAGAGGCCGGAGGCCAGGGTATGCACCTTGGGACAGACCATTTGGATTTATGGGACAGTCACATATAAGAAGGAAAAAAAAAAAAAAAAAAAAAAAACAAAGGATATTGGTGTAGAGTTCTTACAGCTGTGGNACAAACAGATGAATTGAATCTACTTGAGTCGGCTTCCTGACTAGCCTACTAAATTTTCAAAGGCCTTAACATTTAGAGACTAGTAAAAGCAATTTGTGATTTCTAGCACAGTTCTTCATAGTGATTTCACCTTCACTTACACCAGAGTACCCTTAGTCCCCAAAACACTGGTTCATTTGATGATTAATGTCTCTGCTCCCAGGACTTACAACAGTTTACGTTACTATAGTCCCATCTTGGGTTGTGAACTAATCTAAATTATGTAAACAAAAGAGAAAAAACTGACATAGAAAAACTGTTTACAACAATACCGCAAACATTGTTTAATGGTCAATGATGATTAAAAAAATACAGAAAATTACACACTTACGCAATTAAATTGCAACATTTCTGTGGTTTCACTTAAAACTGCTGCCATTCTACAGCAAAACTTCATCACCTGCAATTTTCAGTCCTGAAATATGGCTTCTGAAGTCCACAGAATGCCTTTCTTCATTAACTTCCATCAACCTTGGAATTTGATTTCAGAGCAAAGATTTAGTCCATGTTGAAGCTACTTTCTCAGGCAGACTGTCAGGTGGACTGCTACTCTCCTAGTGTTTTTAGCCTCTCAAACTACCACTGTCATTCAGATTAAAAAGAAAGTGATGTAATTGAAGATCACTGTGATCATGTTCCTGCGTTGTTTCCCTCTTCAAGTGGTTTCAGAAGTTGAGCATCCCTAGGCATACTGCTCCTCTCTCCTCTTCTCGTTTTTTATAAAACTATTTTAAGTCATCTCCATATTTGTTTTGTAGCCTCACCTGATGAGCTTCTTTTTAGAAGCTCATTGTTACTGTAAACACATCAGACTTCCTGAAGACCGATAGCAAATAGGTGAAATCCTTCAGGGGCACAGAGTCTATAACACAGTGCACTACCTTAGCTAACTCAAACAGCCAGCTGGTTAGCATGCAGTGAGAGCCAAACCAGCAGCACAGTTCTACTCACTGCCAGATCTCTTGTCGCAATGAAAGCTGATGAGAAGAAGATTCCTGCATAAAGACTTCTGATACTACAGCATATTAAACAGACATGGAAAGAAGTGTAAATTGGTGTTTAATATGCAGAAACCATCTCCTAAAATTCACTCCATCACTCGCTTTTCCTTGTGGTGAGCCTGCCCCACTGCACTGACCACCACTGCTAACCTCAGCTCTCCCAGCCACAAGACTCACTCTCCCTTTTGGAAAGCAGGAGTCACAGCAGTGGAAATCAGCTTCCTCTGAAGAGGTGTGATACTGCTGAATTCACCATTAAGTATTTTCTACTGAACTGTTTAGTCTGAATCACGAGTTGGCTCTGTGATTGTGTCACATTTGTCTTCATTAATTTCAAAGAAAAAAAAAAAAAAAAAAAGAGAGGCACAGTCCAAATCAAAGCTGCTGATTGTGAGCTATAAATCCTTGTTTCCTGTGAGTTATTGTGATTTATACACTTCTACCACAAAAACCACAGAACCTCTGACACAGCAGTATCTTTAGCTACCTCTAGGTTTTTACACTGTCCCACAAAATGCTTAGTTCTCTCCCTTGTCCTCAAAATCCACGTCCCCCCACTATAATGTCATTCTTCCATCTCATTTGGCCTTTATCCAAAGAAGAGGTAGCAAAGGCTGCAATTAATTTGGAGCTGCACATTTTCAAAGGTGCCTGCAGACTATGTTCACACAGAGAACCATGGTTGGTTCTTCTCTACCTCTTCATAAAATGGGGTTGTCAATATCTCTCTCCTCCATCCAGCTAAAGGTCTCATAACATTTGTGAGTACCTAGTATCTCACAGCCTCCCTGTTCTGTCCAGTTCTGCCAAGTTGCGTAACACAAATTAGTGGAAGACTCTGCCAAATGCTGCAGTTGCATAACAGTTGCTTCCTTCTGAAACTGGGCTAAAAATGACACTATCACCACCACACAGAGGTTTCAGCTGCCTTGTTCTCTGTCAGCATGTCTCAACTGGGAGGAGAACCCTGAGGTCACTTCTGAGGTCTAGCACACATGACCACCTCTCCTGACCAGTGCTCCCTCTTGGTCCTTCGAGGAGGTCTGGAGGGGTTTGCCCCTGTGAAACCACCAGCCACAACTCTTGCCTGCTGTCATCTCCACCTTTCTTACTCCATACTTTACATACCACAGTGCTACATGCATAATGGATATACATACACGTTGTCACAGACTACCTCACCTATTGCTAGACAATAGGTCTAGGACAATTGCTAGTCTCTTGAAGTGCCACACATCCATTTTTAATAATCTCATCTTGCAGTTCCTGTCCAAGCATAATGAAAATGCAATGTGTCTTCTCCAGAAGCCACTGGTAAAGGCAGTTAGACTGAACACCCGTATCTGTGCATGACTGAAGTCCAAACGTTGGTCTGGTTTCTATATTGATTTTTTTTTTCCTATGCAGCTGTCAGCAATTTTTATATTAGAAGGCAGAAGTAGTGTTACACCTGTGCCATGAGTTACAACACAACTCTCAGAGAAACTTTGCACAACAATGGGTTTTATACCTTTGGTCAAGTGCACTGCAACAAGCAAAACTGGTTTCTAGATCCCTCTCCTAGCTACAAGCAGCTGGAAACTCAGTAGGTGCTACACCTACAGTAAATAACAAATAAATATGCAATAACAGCATTGCGAAATAAATAATGCCACATTATTACTTGGTTTCTTTGGATATTAGTACTCTGTAGATAGCACACCCATCAGCTTTACAGGTACCTGAAAGGACCAGTGACAGCTAAGTCCAGTCTAGAGGTTTACATTGAGGATTGGCATAGCAGGGTAAAACATGCAATTGAACTTTTCTGTTAAAGTAGTTGGGAGGGGAAAAGTGGACTGCTGTTATCATTAGGATCTGTCAGGATGGCTAACTTCTATAAATGATCCTGATGCTGATCCTGATCCCATTACTCCATGATTAAGAGATTTGAGACAACAGCTGTGACACAATAAGCTGGTGCTCTATAGGCAGAAGAAACAAAGCAGAAAATCAGCTGGTTATGCTGACACAGCTGAGCTTTTCCACACACAAAGAGCTCTGTTCTTTTGTTACGATGAAGTACATGTGTGGATAAGCTTTCAGAGAAAAGCAGTGCTCTTCTTCTGCTAGCTGTGCCACATGCAGAGGAAAATGAAATCCTTTCTCCTAAAAAACCGTTCTGTTACTCAGGGTATCAGTCCAAGTCTCAAGAAGTGCAAGAGAAAGGTTATGGGCTAAACTATACAATTAATTTCTGGAAGCAAAGGAAGCAGAGCCACACGCCTTGGAGCCTAGGTTTGGCGCTGGTGGGAGGGGGATTTTTGCATCAGGACTTCCTACAAAGTAAATACAGCAATTAAGTGCTGGTGTGGCACTTCAGGAAGAGGATTGCCACACACTCGCACTGCCGCCAGTCAGTCACCTGCCAGCAATTTTGCTCTAGCTGCCTGGCTCAGAGAGGAGCCAACCCCAGGGAGCCAGGCATTAAATGCTCTTCAGCGTTCCTCTCCCACAGCCACTAAGCCATGACCTGTACTCAAGCTTTCCCAAGTACAGGCTGCACATACTTTGTGTTGGGCCTGACAATACCAGAATGACAGCTGGCATCCCTAAACACCGTGTCCTGTAGCTTGCATTCGTGCTGCCCAGCTGACCCCACAGACACGGCTCCATCAGAGCCTCCACTCCCTGACACATCTTCTGCTCAGGGTCCTCCCCAGAGGACCTAGTACTCACACCCAGGAGAGGCCACGAATTGGAGCATCTGAGCTATCACCACCCACAAGCATGCTTACATGGGTTAAGGCCATTCCAGCTAGCAGAGACAAACCACAGCCTCCCAGGAGTGGGACTGAGGAGGGGCAAGCTGTTTCAAGAGAAGGGGAGGGAAGGTAACAGGAGGATCTCCACAGGGAGAAGCACCTGAGACGCAGGTGAACCTGCATGGAGCTGAGCACAAGAGGAAAGAGGCAGGCATTTGGCTCCAGAGAGGGGTTTCAGGACAGGCTGTGAGATATGAGCCCCTGCGTGCAGTAAGACTCATGTACGCAGTGTATTAGCTAGCTCTCAACTGCTGGTGTTTTCCAGGCACAAGGGAGCAATCATCTGACTGCCTAAGTGAAAAAAACACCGCAAACCTGGCAATCCAGCTGGCAGCACTCAGGCAGTTTCCTGAGGAGAGGCCATCAGCAGCTGGGAAGCATTTGGGAGCACCAAGAATGGAGAATACCAGTGCAGAAGGCACTTAAGACAGCAGAGAGGGAAGGCAGCTGATCAGCATTTGCTCTCTCTGTAAGCTCAGCTGATAAGGCCACCTCTGAGCTTGCAGGTTTTATAAGCTCAAGCATCAGCAGAGCATGCTCAGAGTGTTTAATTGTTCCAGCCCTTTGCATCCATGTGTTTCCCATATTTGTTTTTTCTGGCTAGCTTGACAAGCGCTGCTGAGTCAGATATTTTGAGTAGTTCCAGAAGTTTTGTGAATCACTTAATGGGGCTTTGTAGTTACCCAGATATGTTGTTTCTTAGGGTTGCAGTCTACAGCTTCTGTGAAAGTCTGAAAAGGGGTATAAGCAGCCTTACATCAATAGAGTTTCTAGCAGTGCTTTTTCATATCATTTTGACATTGTATCAGCTTAAAAACAGATTTTCAATTGCTCATCCTAGACTTTGGGCTACTTAACCCCCCTAAACTGTTCACTGCTCAGTTCTGAGGGCAAATGAAAGTACCTGCCATCTGAACTCTTCCTGGAAGTACTAGAAATGCATCCTTCCACACCTCTCAAAATTGCCTATCTGTTGTACTACAGTTTCTCTCCATACACTGAAATAAAAGCAGTCATATTTCTGCCTGCCTGGCCTGCCAGCTGCACAGCTTGGCTTGTTAGATCTTTGATTCCCTTAAATAAAACCTGCTATCTACAAACTCCAGTCCACATGCCTTTATTTATTTTTTTTTTTAACTTAATCATACAGCTGACAATACAAAAATATATTTGCATTTACACTGACCAAAGGTAGAGTTACCTGTTGCAGGTTGCTGTATTTCTCCTTTCTCTCCTTCCCCTGCCCTATCCACACCCATAGCCTTGATCATGGCAGCTGTGTAGCTTGGAGGACGAGGTGATTAGTAAGCTTTTTCAGCCTTCTTTTTAAAAAGAAACAAGTCTGAAAAGAAAGATTTTTAAAAATTCTCAGCATCATTTTCCACAACTAAAGGCTTCTCTATATTAATTCTGCCTCCTTTAAGAGTCTGGAATGCCTGTGTTAGTTATATTTGGGGTGTGGGGGGTATTTGTGTGTGTGTCCTGAGCAACTTCAAATTTCCATAGATTAGAAACACATTTGAGTTTTTGGAAAGCAACTGTCTGGTAGTTGTTTTTACAAGGAAAATGTACAATAAACACAACTCCAGAATGTGTGACAAAGACCTTTCAGGCTGGGTTACACTGAGCAATGCAGAACCAACCTGTAAACTGTACACTGTCCTGTTTTTCCTGTAAGGTACTTGCATTTGAACAACATGAAAAAGGAAAAGCCATTTCCAGAAGTTAATATTGACTCAGCGTGGCTCTGAACTTCTAAAATTCTCTGATGCACCCAAAGAACACATTTTCCAGCAGTCACTAAGCAAAAAACAGTCCATTAGCAGTCTTGTAAATTGCTACCTTTAGGTTGCAAAACCCTGTATCATTTGAAAGCCTCAGCCTACATTTCAATAGAAGTGTAGTGCTAAATAACTAGTGAGAATTTTGGAACTCCTGTAATTTATAAGATCAGACAAAGAGTTCAGTATTTAACCATGTGCCACTTTTCAGAACTAAGATACAGCTACAAAGAGAAATGCACATAAAATCTTATTACTTTGACGTTCATTAAATAAAGATTTTTAGAGACATAGAATCATAAAATCATAGAATGGCTTGGGTTGGAAGGGACCTCAGAGATCATCTAGTTCCAACCCCCCTGCCGTGGACAGGGCTGCCAGCCACTAACTCACTGGATCAAACTGCCCAGGAACCCATCCAGCCTGGCCTTGAACACAGCCAGGGATGGGGCAGCCACAGCTTCTCTGGGCAGCCTGTTCCAGCGCCTCACCACTCTCTCAGGGAAGAATTTCTTCCTGATGTCCAACCTAAACCTCCCCTCTTTCAGTTTCACCCCATTCCCCCTTGTCCTTCCACTATCTACCTGTGTCAAAAAGTCTGCCTGTAAGCTCCTTTCAAGTATTGGAAGGCCGCAATGAGGTCTCCCCGGAGCCTT
>VXAV01008925.1:25803-44746 GCA_013399715.1 Alectura lathami | reverse complement strand
GGGCCGCGCCGAAGCCATCGGGGAGCGGGGTGGGACGCGGAGGGCCGCGGGTGCGAGGCCCTGGGCGGCGTGATGCAGCGTTTCTCAGGGGCAGCTGTGTGCTGCTCCCCCCCGAACTCCATTTTTTAAACTCTTTGGACCGCACTTCTTGTTTACTAAACTCCCGCATCCACTCCTAATGTGAAGTTACGTTGGTCCTCCGCACGCCACCCTCTGAGGGTGCAGTTTGCTATCTGACCCGATGACCCACTCAGAGCCCAGTCACAGCCCCAGCCCGGGGCACGCAGCTGTCCCTGAGGACTGCAAAGCATTGCCAGCAAGCTGTTACTCTTCCACAGACAATCTATCCATCATTGCTGAGCATAGTGTAAATATATTAAATCTAGTACAAGCAGGCTTAAATTACATGCAGGTGTGCAGTTGCAGCAGTGCTGCCATCACAGCTTCCTGCAAACTTGGTCTATCCTCGCGCTCTGAAGCAATTAGTTGGCAGCACCTTTAACACCTGTAACTTCCCAGATCAGAGTGGCTGTGGTCAGGCAGTGTGTGGTGATATTTGCAAAAACTTGGACCAAATACAATCCTGAAGTATCAATATTCACTTGGTACATTGTAATTATCATCACAGTAGTACTGAAACCTGAAATAAAATGCCCAGTAGTACAGCAGTAATATGTCAACAAAACATGTTTCTGCTTATTTAGAGAGCATGGATATTTTCACTGAAGTTTTTGTTTTCAGAAGTCACTCTTCTAACCATCTCCTAAGTTTCCTTCTCGCAGCGTAAAAGTTCCCAGCTGTTGGCTGACACGATTAACGCAGGGGCTGACATGGAGCAGGGTTGCAGTGCCTGGGCAGAGCTGAGCAGCTGGAAGGCTGTGACTCTGGTACAGCACAAGGGTGCCAGGCCCCCGGCAGCCTGGTATCTCTACAAGCCACCCCCCTGTGCCTGGTATCACAGTGCCATGTAAGGGGCCAGGTTCCCATCCTGTGTGTGCCCGTGATGGGGGCCTGGTGCAGGAGAAACCAAATCCAGTGCTAACTCACTGTCAGCACCTCGGTTTGAGGGCACTTATTCTGTGACCTTCCATGAGAAAGGATGAAATTCTTCTACCCAGCAAACCAATAAATGTCTTATTTTTGGTTAATGAGGTTAAAGTTTGGCTCAGATGCATCGTTGTGAGCTGCAGCACCTGCACTGGCTACACTGAAGCACGTCCACAGGATTTTAAGTCTGAGGGAATCATTACCACCTGTGCAACACGGCGTGTTTCCATCTTTCTGTGTGTGTCTCTCCCATGGGGGGCACCCAGGGACCTGCACCTTTGGGACTAGCAGTTCACAGTGTTACCTGATCAGTCACACATCCACTTTACTTCCACCACGCCTGTGTGTGACTTCCCTGCTTTACACCAATGTTTTGGGATTCAGTTAGTTTGCAGGCTAAACTATCAGATGAAAGGTGCTATAAAGAGTGCAAAGGTAAAATGCCTGACATTTAGAAACAGACTACCACAAAATAATACCAAAGTGGAGTCTCAAGAGCTCTTCTAAAAAGTGCATAAGCTTTTCTTTCATCTTTCTCAACAAAGTGATAAGACCACACCTGGGGAAAGATGACAGAAGAGCTACCTCAGGCTCTTCAGCACCATAGCATCCACTTGTTTTGATACACAGGCGTGTCCTTTGCACTCAGTGAAAGTGACACTGCAACCCTTTGGATTCCTGCATTCCATTTCTCAGGGTCACATTTTGTTTTAAAGAAGTTGAGTAACAAAAATATTGCTCAGTTTTTCACTTAGTTTTCTGTAAAATTAATTACAGGGTACTCTTCCCCTCAGAGGAAAACACAAATTATAAAATGCCACAAATGCTGTTCTCAAACACAGTAATTATATGCTAACTAGGCTAAATGGAAACTAGATAATTAAAGTGATCCAAGCATTTACAATGGTAGAGTTTATTTACATTATTTTAATAATGAAAACTGCCTTTCAAGCAATTACTTGGCTGAACTAATGACACTGAGGGAGAGAATTCTTTGTCAGCAGGTGTCCACTTCAGCTCCAGGAAAATGTACAGGCATGAATTTTCTCTCTGAAATGAGCAGATATTTTTGAAGCCATTCCCTATTCTTGTGTATGTACAAAACACTCAAGCAAAGCTTTTGCATTAAATACCAATGCAATTGTTTCTCCCATTTCTGCTTGTGCTTTCCAAGAATCATAGAATCGTAGAATGGCTTGGGTTGGAAGGGACCTCAGAGATCATCTAGTTCCAACCCCCCTGCCGTGGACAGGGCTGCCAGCCACTAGCTCACTGGATCAAACTGCCCAGGAACCCATCCAGCCTGGCCTTGGACACAGCCAGGGATGGGGCATCCACAGCTTCTCTGGGCAGCCTGTGCCAGCGCCTCACCACTCTCTCAGGGAAGAATTTCTTCCTGATGTCCAACCTAAACCTCCCCTCTTTCAGTTTCACCCCATTCCCCCTTGTCCTACCATGATCCACCTGTGTAAAAAGTCGGTCCCCCTCCCACCTGTAAGCTCCTTTCAAGTACTGGAAGGCCGCAATGAGGTCTCCCCGGAGCCTTCTCTTTTCCAAGCAGAACAATCCCAACTCCCTCAACCTTTCCTCATAGGAGAGGTGCTCCAGCCCCAAATGAAATCTTTTGCATTTGCTGCTGTACAATGCAGCTGTCACTGATAGCACTCAAACAAGCTGTATCTTGAAGCCAAAGCAGCAGCACTGTAGAAACAGGGATTTCTCAGTTTTCCTGTGGTGTGCCAAGAGAGTTCCCAACATGGCCGCAGAAAGAGATTGCATATATTCTTCTCCTACCTTCACTTACTCTATTTCAAGTGCTTTCTGCTGTTATTTTATTCAACAAGCATTTGTACCAAAATGAAGCATATAGATACAACTAATTTTGTAAAAATATGAACATTAGGACAAGTATTCAAATTCCAGATGGAAAGTTCCAGCAGCGTGTGGGGTGCACACACATTTCACAGGCAGTTTTGGATTCCCTTGTGCACATGTGCACTATATCTGCATATGCTTTTAGACACTTAAGACTGCAATTTCAGATCCTTGTGGCACTCTATATTGCTATGTTGCTCTTGATTTCCAGTTTGTGACAATTTAATTTGCAGCAATGTCATGCTCACTCTTAGCAAAGTTGTTTGGTGCATATGTTGAGGCAAGGATCAGCATTTTCATGCATCAGCCCTCCAAACATGAAAGCTACAGGCCATTTGTATTTACATACCATCACTGACACACAGACTAGGCTTACCAAACATACTCCCAAAATCTAGCAAGAAAGCTTCGGCAAGGACAATTTCCTAAATTAACAAGATTATATTAATTACTAATTAGACCGCAGTCGTCCTCTCTAAACAAGACATCAAAACTTGGTTTATCTATGCTTTCTTCTGCTTTATCACCATCTTATTTGCACCTCTTTAAACTCCAGATAACCCTCTGCTCTCAGGCTCTTTCCCACTTTCCTGCTTAATGCCATGACTAACAGCTGCCGCAGGAAGACACATCCCCAGGCCAAGTGTATCAATGCTCTTGTTTATGGATAGCCACTGCTGTGCAAAGGGAACCACTCTGTTCTTCCAGCTATCCTGAAGTTAATCCTAAGGGAAAGAAACAAGGAAAAAAGTGTATTAAAATGGAAGATTAATAGTTTCCTTTGCTCAGAGACATTCAGAAACAAAATAAAAATCTGCTTTTACAGTGCACATACTTTAATTTATCACTTTCAGTCTAAGTTCATTCTATGATTCATGTGTTTTAGCTTAATTCCTTGACTTTCTTTTTCCCCAATAAAAAGCTCTCAGATGCACAGCAGACCTGCAGCATAACCCAGTCCTTAAGCAAAACCTGCACCTGGGGCAGGCTGCCAGTGAAAGGACAAACCCGAGCACAGCTCCACTGCCTGCTTCATCTGGGCTGAGGCTGCACCCTGCTGCCGCCCAGTGGGCCCACTCGAGAGCTGCCAGTCCTGCAGGCTGCTGGGTGCCTCATGCTTCCTGTGCTCACCCCAGGTGGTCAGGGATAGCGACATGCCGGCTAAGCTGTGAGTGTGAAGGCAGCTTACGTGCACCGGGGACCATGAGAAGTATCATGAGGCACCCTTGTGAGCATTTTTATAACCTTATTCTCACAAAATGGAGGGCTCAAATTCCACAAATATTAATTATGAAAGGACAGCAGATATGAAAAATATTTCTTAGTATTGGCACACAATTTAAACTTGAATGAATCCAAGAGTGGACATATGTGCAATGATGTTACTTAAAGGAATGGGTTAACGTGCAGGAAGGGAAGAAAGGGCTGAAAGGACAAAGAATAGGTGAAGGAAGAGATTGCCTTCGGATATCCAACTACAGGTATTGCTCACACCATGCCAGCCTAATTCCATTGTACCATACCTTGGTACAGCGGTGCTTGGGGAACATTAACACTGCACTTCTAAAACAATCCTGAACCCTAGCCAGTAGCGTAAAATGAAGCAAAGTGGTGACAGAGCCCACTCACCAGGTTAAGATGCACATTTTGGTTTGACAACACATACCATAAGGTGTAACAGCATCAGTCACACATACGGCAACAGCACAACTGAACTCCCAGTGCTCAGGCAGCCAGCAGTCATGCCCCAGGCAGGGTGTGCTTCTGTTCCCAGCCATCCTGGAGCACTCCTGCCCCACAGCAGCAGCCCCTGTGCAGACAGGACAGTGGGCCTAAGGTAGGGTAAAATGGGGTGGCAGATCACAAACCATCAAGCAACCTCACACCTCTCAGCTCTCCCTCAGACTCTTTCATAATACGAGCCAAAGCGACCAGAAGCATAACAGTGTGCATGGCGCACTCAGTCACACCTGTGGTTAAGTTAATGTGTGGCCCTACCTGAGGAAAGGAGAGGGAGGGAGGAGAGCAGAAGGATGAGGAGCAGGACTGACACATCAGTTCTCAAAGCTAGTGGAAACAACAACAGGGTTGAAGTCAGGAACCGGTGATTACCTGTGGTGTTGGCCTCAGCTCAGGGCACGAATCATGCAGGTTCCTGAAGTCCTGCTTGCACATCCCTGCTCCCCTCCATGTCCTGTCACCTGAGCCCCCGGCCTCTTTCCTGGGGAAATGAACCTTGCAGAAGTAAGGAGAAGCAGTAAGAAAAATGTGAGCCTGAAATTTTACAAGGTAAGGCTCCAACTTCATCACAGTGGGGCGCAGTGATACAAGAAATTGATGTCCTGTGCTTTGCCTCCTGTGTGCCAGTCCTCCAGAGATGACTGCGTTGGACTGCAGTCCCCCAAGGGGATGTCTGTGCAAGTGTGACTTTGCAGTTCTCACCCAATGTCTGGTGGATGAGCAGGAATTCTGCTGGTCCGTGTACTAATGGAGAGGACTAGGAAAGGTGCCCTCCTAGATTTGTTGCTTGTAATTAGGAAGGGTCTCATGGGTGAAGAGGTGATTGGTGGCCATCTTGGCCACAGTAACCATGCAGTAGTCAAGTTTAAAACCTTTGCTGAGAGGAGGAAAACTACCATCAAAACTTCAGCCCTGGTATGGGAAAAGCAGACTGCAGGCTTCTCAGGGAACTAGTTAGTAAGGTCCCCTGGGATTCTGCTTTTGAAGGTAGTGGGGTCCATTGGTGCTGGTCACTTTTTAAGTACCACTTCTTAAGAGCACAGGAGCAGGCAACTCCAAAATGGCCGAAGTCAAGCAGGCAGGGCAGAAGGCCAGCTTGGCTAAGCAGGGATCTTCTTCTAGACCTCAGGTGGAAAAAGAAAGCATATGACCACTGGATGAGAGGTTAGGCAACATGGGAGGACTACAGAGATGCTGCTGCCATTACAGGAAGAAAATTTGTGTGGCCAAAGCTCAGTTAGAGTTGAAACTGTGGACGACAACAAAAAGGGTTTTTTTAGATATGTTAACAGCAAATGGAGGACCAGAGATAACATTGGTCCGTTACTTGATGAGGATGGTCACCTCACAAATAGGGATGCAGACAAAGCAGAGATGTTAATGCCTTCTTCACCTCTGTCTTTAGCACTCATGGGTGGTGGGACCCCTAGAATCCTTGCGCTGGTGGATTGTGACTGTGTGAGTGATGAACTCCCAGCCAACCCCACATTTATGCAGGATTTGCTGCCCCAGCTGGATGCATATATGTCTGTGGAGTCTGATGAGATTCATCCCATGGAACTCAAAAAGCTGGCTGATGTCAATGATAGTCTTGGGAATCTGGAGAGGTTCCAGTTGACTGGAAACTGGCAGATGTTGTCTCAGTTTTCAAGAAAGGCATGAAAGAAGATCCTTGTAATCACAGGCCTGTCAGTCTCACTTCACAGCAAGCACAGGTTCACGAGGGGAAAGTCCTGTTTGATGAACTTAATCTCCTTTTATGACCAGGTTACCCACCTACTTGACCAAGGGAAGCCAGTTATGTAATCTTTTGGGATTTCAGAAAAGCATTTCAATACTGTTTATCACAATATCCTTCTGAGCAAAATGTCCAGCATACAACTAGACAAAAACATAATTTGATGGGTGAACAACTGGCTGATGGGTTGGGCTCAAAGGATTATAGTAAGTGGGGTTACATCAAACTGGTGGCCAGTCACTAGTGGGGTTCCACAGGCCTGCATTTTATGGCCAGTTCTCTTCAAAGTTTTTACAAATGATCTGGATTCAGGACACAACTGTATACCAGATAAGCTTGCAAATGACCCTAAACTGGGAGGAGCTGTTGGCAAGCCTATAGAAGCCTTGCAGAGAGATCTTGCCAGACTACACAATATAAGACATAGAACTATTAGAGAGTGCCCAGAGGAGAGCTACAAAGATGGTGAGGGGTCTGGAATGCAAAGTGTATGAGGAGCAGCTGCGGTCCCTTGGTTTGTCCAGCCCAGAGCAGGGCATGGCGGCCTACAGCTCCCTCCCAGGGGAGCGGAGGGGCAGGCACTGAGCTCTGCTCTCTGGGGACAGCGACAGGACCCGAGGGAATGGCATGGAGCTGCGTCAGGGGAGGGTCAGGCTGGGGATTAGGAAAAGATTCTGCACCAGGGGGCGGTGGGCATGGAACAGGCTCCCCAGGGCAGTGGGCACAGCCCTGAGCTGCTGGAGTTCAAGGAGCGTTTGGACACTGCTCTCAGACATGGAATTGTGGCAATGTAAAATACATTCACTATATAATAGCACAGATACCTTCGTTACTCAGGAGAAAAAGTATCCAAGCTGGTAGAAACATGCATATATATAAATATATATTTCTGACAACAGGGCTATTTTTCAGCAGAAGGTACTTTACTTTACCAACACTGTTTTCACACAATTTTTCAAGGTGCAATTTATTAGATGCCTCCCTCTCCAAAACTGATTTGATTAAAGAGTCTCTCTTAAATAAAAGCAATTTCAAAAGCATAACGATTTCTCCATTTTAAACCTCCTGGAACATATGCAAGTGTTGTAATTTCAGCAGTTGCCTTTCCAACCCGTTGTCACTCCCTGCTCTTTAGGAAGCCCTGCGAGCATCCTGCATCTGCCCGGCAAACACCCAGCTGCCCCCCGGGGCAGGGCAGCCGCCCGGCCGCAGGCTGCACCGCCGGGCAGTTCTAAGGGTTCGGGGTGGAATTCAGACATGGGGCTGTTAGCAGCTGTCGCCCTGGGCTCCACTACACAATTCAATGCATGGCAACAAAGCCAAGATGAAAACAACGCCGAATGACTCATAAGTTTCGATTTCCCGGCTGGTAGCCTTCCAGCTCCTCCCAGGCTCAGAGAAAGCTTATTTTCACTTTCTGTTCCCGTTATCTTACTCGCGGATCACGTGAGGGATGGAGCACATAAAAGGCGAGTAGTAACAACAGAGAGCGGCACTTCGGCTACAAGGCTACCTGCAAACAAGCAGAGAAAGGAAAGGAAGGGAAGAAGGAAAATCATGAGGTAAGAGAGCACCGCGGTCTCTGGATGCTGCTTTTGCTGTGCTTCTATGCCATGGGAATGTAAGCTTGTAACTCACATAACTGGCAGCAGTAAGGGACTTGGAGGACTTAAGCATTAGAGAATAATTCACAGAATATTCACTGGAAGAATCAAGTAAAAGAAGGTATTCCATAGGATGCTGTAACATTATTGCTTTTACAGAACTGTCAGTCAGAAACACTGTGTGCATGCAGTTCGTGGATGAAACGCAGGCTGCAGTAGCAGCTGCCGACAGCCAAAGGGGTGGCTGGCTCTGATGCAGCTGAGAATTTACTTTCTGCTCTCTACCACTGTGAGGACCAGCAAACAGTTCTGTTCTGCAGTCTGGAGCAGAAGAAGGGGGATAACATTTCCTGAGGCCCGTCCTGCACATGTGCACACACACTCAATAGGGAAAAGCCAGGATGTTATTACAACCTAAGAAACTGCATTTGCAAATTAAGCATTGAGCTAAGCAAAACTGTATGTTATCTGCATCACAAATCTGTTTTGTGACATTCATGAACATTCATTTCCCACAAGTGTCTTTTCATGAAATTACTCTCCACTGTTGTTTTCATCCATGGAGGTTTTCTGGGTTCTCAGCTGAGGCAATTAAAACAATAGGAAATGCATAATCATTACTTCATTTTCACAGAATCATAGAATTGTGTAGGTTGGAAAGGACCTTCAACGTCATCAAGTCCAACCGTCTACCTGAGCTGCTAAGTCCCATCACTAGACCATGTCCCTTAGTGCCACAATTTGAACAATGCATTTCAGTTTTGATTTGAGGGGGACCACTTAAATGCTTCAAGCTATTCCTCAACAGTTTATGCTGATTTGGCAGCCAGTATCTGTTCTTGCATGGTATTCCCCCTGGGATGAAGGTTTCCAAACAAGGAAGTGTTCATAACAGGAGCTTAATCTCAATTCCTCATNAGCTAAAAAAAAAAAAAAAAAAAAATGTAATTTCATATAGTTTTCTAATTAGGAATTGCTATTAATAACTGATTTTTTGATTGCTAGTCAGAGGAGATTATTTGATAAAAGCAAATAAATTTGTAAGACAAACTTATACATTAACAGCTCTTATACATACGTATTTTCTTCAGTACCCATAGTGCTCCATGTGGTTTGGGTGGGAATCTGCCTTGTGTTGGATTTCCCAGCATCCTGCCCACTGTCCCAGAACTGGCAATAACCACTTCGCAATTCCTCCTTGATTTCTTTCTGTAAGGAAGGGCATAATGTGGAATAAAGGTTCATCATCGATAGGAAACGTGATAGTGGTACCAGTGAGGTACTGCCTGCTTTTGAAGTACATTATGCCTGGTTTAAAAACATGAGTAGCAGAAAGTAAACTGAGTGTAAGTAACCAGTCTTCTTTGATTTCTTCTAGTACCATTTCCAAAAATTTCCTGAAGAACTCCCTGCTGCAGCTAGAATGTTATTTTACATGGACTTTGCTGAAGGAGGATATAGATCTTGATGATCTAGAAGAATCAATAGGTGATCAGATTGAGTTTTTTGTAAAATCCAACATCATAAATTACAATCAACTATCTTATGTATGTCACCTAAAATGCTCAAATGAGGAAGCCCTGAAAAATCTCCAAAAAGCTGAAGAAGAAATTAAAAAACATCATCCAAATGAAATTGACAGGAGAAGTCTTGTCACCTGGGGGAACTATGCCTGGATCTACTACTACATGGGCAGATACGAAGAAGCTCAAGCTTATGTAAACAAAGTGGAAAACAGCTGCAAAAAGCTTTCAAATACTGCTCAACTGAAGATTCAGCTTCCAGAGATCCATGCTGAGCAAGGTTGGGCACTATTAAAATTTGGAGGAAAGTACTATGAAAGAGCAAAGAAGTGCTTTGAAAATGCTCTGAGGGAAGAACCCGACAACCCAGCATTTAATACTGGTTATGCAATAGCAGTGTATCGTTTGGAAGGATTTTCTAGCAGAAGATGTGAAGAAGTAAGCTCATCCCTGAAGCCCCTGAAGCGTGCAGTGAAACTGAATGAAACGGACACTTATCTTTTGGCTCTACTTGCATTAAAACTTCAGGACTTAAATCAAGCTGATGAAGGGGAGAAATACATTGAAGAAGGAATGCAGAAAACTCCTGATCTTCCTTATTTCCTCAGATATGCTGCTAAATTTTACAGAAGGAAAGGAGAAGTGGACAAGGCAATAATGATTTTGCAAAAAGCCATGGCAGTATCACCAAAATCTACATTTTTGCATCACCAGCTAGGACTCTGCTACAGATCAAAGCTGTTTAAGTTGAAAAAGAGTACAAGATATCCACCTCAAGATCAACTGGAAGAACTCATTACAACTTGCATTTTTCATTTTAAAGCAGCCACTGAACAAAAGCCAAAATTTTTTTCTGCCCTAACTGACCTAGCAAGGATGTATGCAGAAGCAAAGATGTATCAAGAAGCAGAAGAGGCATTTCTGAAAGCATTGCAGGTAAATATTCTGACTAGCTCCGATAAACAAGAAATATGCTACTATTATGGAAACTTTCTGCAAAAGCAGAAGAAATCAGAATCTGAAGCCATTAAATATTACACAGAAGGGCTGAAAAATGAAGACAATTCTTATGTAAGAAATAACATCGAAACTTCCCTGAAGAAATTGTTGGAAAAGAGAATTCAGGAAGGTTTTGGAGATGAAACAGATTTTAGTACACTTGGACACATTCATCGCCTCAGGGGTGAGAAGCTTGAAGCAATTGAGTGTTACGAGAAAGCCAACAAGTGTAATCCCAGCAATGACGAATATCTGAGTGCATTATATGAGCTACGGCTTTCCCTCTCAAGCTGAAGTTCCCCCAAGTCCGTCTTAACAACAACAGAAAGTACAGTTCAAGAGGCAAACAAAATGCATTTATTTGTTATGGTTGAAGTTATAACCATATGAAAAACCTGTTGGCGTCACCTTTCAGTGATAACGTAGAAACTGCAGGTGATGATCATGCATTTGCTTGCTCACTGATTATCAAAAAGCATGCGTAGAAGAATAATAGCCATCTTTAGCCTTCCATGCTAACACTGGCTTAAAAGTTGTCTTTGAACAATGATCTGTAGGACACAGAGCTTCTAAGCTGGAAAACAGGTCTTGCCTTCTATTGAGAAAAGGAAATCATAATATTGTAACATTTAATCTATCCACTTGAAAGGCATGCTGATACTAACGTGTATTTCTGGTGCGTTTTCAAATATAATTTAGAAGAAAGTTGTGTAGAAGACTTGTTCGGTTTATTACCTTGTATGCTGTTTAACAATAAAAACCACCACTGTTTGTCTAGTTCACTGGGAAACGTGGGTTGAGATTCAGGCAGTTTAATACTTAAAAGAGGTGGAAAGAGCAAAAGAAAGGAAAAACAAGCGATACAAAAAACACTTGCTTACCACCAGCTGAAAGATGTCCAGACAGTCCCTGTACAACAGCAGCTCTGGCAAACTCCATCCCCACACCTGCCTTCCAGTTTTTATTGCTGAGCAAGACATTGCATGGTGTAGAATATCCCTCTGGTCAATTTGGGTCAGCTGTCCTACTTGAGCTCCCTCCCAGGCTCTCATCCATCCTCAGCAAGCCCTCAGATCAGCAGCACTGTGGGTGTATTGCTGCAGCAGGCCTTCCA
The DNA here is from genome assembly GCA_013399715.1 of Alectura lathami. NCBI lineage: Eukaryota > Metazoa > Chordata > Aves > Galliformes > Megapodiidae > Alectura > Alectura lathami. The sequence goes on along the minus strand of VXAV01008925.1, from coordinate 33,106 downwards.
GTGGGTGCAGATGCCACTAAGGTGGCTCAGGAGCTCCTAGGGCCCTTGGCTGTGCTCTCCATCAGGTTGTCCTATGGAGACTGGGCATGGAGGGGTAGGGGAAGGCACCAGCAAAAGGGGGAATGCAGCCCCCTGTGCTAAGAAACATCACCTGTGTAATGAGTAAAAGTGAGCCTTTGTGCTGTAGCCATTGTTTTTATTTAATTGGAAACAAGCTGGAGCCCTGCTAAGTGTCACTCTAGAGGCAGCCTCTTGCAGGGTCCTGGGGGCTCCTGCCCCAGCCAGGAGCAGAGGGACTGTGGCTGCAGCCCTAGCCAGAGGGACCTGCTGCCTCCTCATGGGGCTCCTCCTGCTCTGTGGGGACAGTGGCAAAGAGGAGGCTTCTGGGACCTCCACAAAGAATACAGTCTGATGTACTCAGGAGTTCACTGAGGTGGGGTTTGAAGGGCTGCTGGAGGTCCCTGGTCTGACCATGGGGCTGGCCCCCTGCCTCCTGACACTGCAAGAGACCCATCAGTCCAGTGACGTGTGGGCGTCCTCACTGCAGCGCTGCATGATGACATCCATGTGCTGGCACACAAAGGTCCCTGTGGGGTGCCCTCGGTTGGGCTCCAGCACCTGGAGGAGGGCCTCCTCACCCAGCCTGTACAGGCAGAGGGTGGAGACGATGATGCTTTCTGCTACAACCGACTTCCACTGCTTCCCCATCGATCTCCTGCAGATTGTGGAGGTGCCATGGGGGTTGCCAGCATCTGGGCAACTCAAAGGTCTTCCTGTGCTGCTGCCAGTAACTGATCACTTTGGCATACTCTGTCATGCCTCCCACACAAAGTCATCTTGCTCCCACACCGAGAACTTCATTGGTCCTGTGCAGAGGGGGCACTTTAGTTTCTGCTTAGCCCACTGCACCAAGCATCCAAAGCAGAATTGACGGAGGTATGGCAGGCAAAGGCCAGGCTGTTACAAGTGTCATGGCAGATAGGACAGCTCTGGTGCGACGGCGTGGCCATGACCAGTCTGCAGTGCAGCAGGCTGGCGAGAGCAGAGGGCGAGGAGCCACTCCCTTGAGCAGGAGCCACAGGTGGAAGATGCCACACACCAGAAGAGAGCAGCCACGGTTATTTGCACACCCCAGGAAACCCTTCCGGCCCCACGACTGTGACATCTCCTGCTCCCTGCTTGCACAGGGCCAGGCTGTGGCCATGGCACCTTCTGGGAAGGCAGCTGCGGTTGTTGCAGCTTGACCACGCGCAGCTCATGTCCCCCATTTTGCATCCCGCTCCACTCTTGATGCCTGGTTGAGTGAGAGCAGGCAGTGTGGGCTACCCACCACTGACTCCCACCTCCCCACTGGGCTGCCTCACTGGCAAAATGCCAACATGGGGAGGGGAGCAGACAGCCAGGCCTGCTGTCCTCTCACCTGAGTGGCTGAGGGAACTGGGGCTGTTTAATCTGGAAGAGGCTGAGGAGAGACCACATCGCTATCTACAACTACCTGACAGGAGGAACATGGTTTATTGGGCAGCCTTGGTAGTGTTAGGTGGTTAGACTTGACGGTATTAAACATCTTTTCCAATCTAAATGATACTACGATTCTAAAAGCAACCAGTAGCATAACACTAGTCCTCAAAGCTGGTAGCAAAAACAACAAGGTTGAAGTTAGGAACTGGCGATTACTCACGGTGTTGGACTCAGCTATGGGGCAAATAGGTATGTCAGGTGACCCCGCTACCCTCCTCAGTCTTGAGGTGTCTCACGTCAGCATCATTTCCATCCAAACTCTGCTGAAGGTGGCATGGAACAGCTCAGGGCATGGATCGTGCAGGTTCCTGAAGCCCTGCTTGCACATCCCTGCTCCTCTCCACACCCCGCCACATGAGCCCCCTGCCCCTTTCCTGGGAAGACAAACCTTGCGGAAATAAAGAAAAGTAGTAAGAAAAATGCAAGTCTGAACTTTTACAAAGGAAGGCTCAATCTTCATCACAGTGAGGCACAGCAATGCAAGAAATCCATGTGCTGTGCTCTGCCTCCCCCTGGGTGTATATTTCTGCAAGTGTGGCTTTGCAGAGCTCGTCGTGTCTGGAGGAGGAGGAGGAGGAATGCTGCTTCCCACTGGGAGGTGCTGCTCCATCAGCAGGCACAGCCACCCAGGGCAGCGAACATGTGAAGTGTTTGACACCACCACAGTCCAAAATGCAAAAGCAGAGCTGCACGGAAGCTGAACCCACCTTGTCCACATCCAAACATGACCACCTCACTGGAGGTGATCGCTGGTGGAGTCCACCAACTGGAGCCTACGCTACTGCTGCAGGAAAAAAGGAGGTATGGTAACCTGGCCCGAAATATTCATTTATGAATCAAAATCACTTTCTAAATAATCTAGGAAATTGTACTGGAACGCACCAGAAGAGTCACTTAGGAGAAGGCATTATTCATTGAGGCAATCCTGACTAAGAATGTCTTTGTGCTGACCTTGAGGTATTGTTACAGCTTTACTTAACCAAGGTCTTCCTTCTCACATAAATTTGACACTTCAGAAAGCAGACAAGGAATTGCGGCAATAGAAATTATATTCACAATATAATAGCACAGACACCTTCATTTTTCTGGAAAGTATCCAAGCTGGTAGAAATACATATTTTTCTGACAACACCGTGATTTTTCAACAGAAGGTGCTTTATTTTTCCAACACTGTTTTCACACAATTTTTCAAGGTGCAATTTATTAGACACCTCCCTCTCCTAAACTGATTTAAGATTCTCTCTTAAATAAAAGCAATTTCAAAAGAATGTCTCCATTTCAAACCTCCTGGAACACATGCATTTTCCTTTCCAACCTATTGTCATTCCCTGCATTTTAGGAAGCCCTGAGAACATCTTGCATTTGCCCGGCAAACGTCCAGCTGCCCCCCCAGCACAGAGCAGTCGGGCAGGTCTCAGCGCTAGGAGTATGGGGTGAAATTCAGGCATGGAGCTGTTTGGCAGTTGGGGTTTGTATCAGTGACAAGAATCAGCAGGATGTTTCCATGGAGAGTAACAACTAGCCTCATGGTGGTTTCATCATAGCTCACCTCTGCAAAAGTGGGGCCCCTTACTTTGTGGGGACACTTTAGAGCAACTGCCCTAAGTACTTTTTTCTTCCCCCCCTTTGGCGTGATTCACAGGAGCCTTAACAAGCTGTGCTCATCAATACCTCCTCATTCACTCCATGGAGGAGTACACGCTCAATCCACATGCGACATGTAAGAAGAGTTAAGTCCCTCAGTGTTGAGGTGTCTTCTGCTGACATGAAAATTCAGCCTTCCAGAGGGACAAGGCAAGACAAAACATAGAACTGAAACAGCATAACTGTCCACAGACCTAGAAAAAGATCAATTACGAAAACAATTAACGATCACGTTCTGCACTTACTTGCACTGAATTCCCACGTGCCGCATGTTACAGAGCATCACTGTGGGCGGGATTTGTTTGAGGTGACATCCATCTGTTTCCATAGCAGACAGATGTAACCCCAGCCAAGTTGGGGCATGCTGTCCCAGGCAGCCAGAGAGGTTCAGCCATGCAGCACTCCATCCATTCACCAGTGCTCACAGCACCCCTGGGAATGCACAGTGTAATCCTGGCCAATTGTTCACAGCTTCCTCAGGGATCTCTGCCTACTGCTGCACTCTGCCATGACAGCACATCCCGTATGGCAAACAGCCTGAACATTATATCTGAAAGAAAAAAAAATGTTGCAGATACAATATATCATTTTTAAAGCAGTATAATCCATCTCACATGTCAAAATGAAAATGTTCATTTCAGGTCATGTGGAGCACTGGGTAGAAGCTTGGCATAAGACCTTGCAAACTCAAGTTGTATTCCTGGTTCTATCCACTTCCAATTCTTGCTAAACTTCGTTCCTTCTGCATTTCTTAGCTGATGAGTTTCATCACAGGGCTGATATTTTATAGCGTGTTCTATGCACAGAAAGCATTGTTCTGATATATAAGCTTTTGTCCGCTGGCTTAAGTCAAAGCAGAAACAGTGTTAGAAACCCTGAAATAGTTCTACCATTTTCTACAAAAAAGGTCTGTGTATAAAATAAGTTGAATGCTTTCTGCTGAATTAGATATTTAAAACAAGAAATACTACCTTAATTATAAGTGAAACATATAAACAGAAGACTATGAAAAAGTATATTGAATTTTTTTTTTTTTAAACAATCCCCATATGCTTATAATTCGTTACTAAATTTGTATTACTTACCAGGATCAAAATGTTATAGCAGTATTCCAACAGGCTTCTACAACTGCAGTTTTGGCATGAACAACTGCTGACATACCATGATGTGGTTAAGCAACAACAAAAAAAAACTGTAAATTTTTGTAAAATAAGTGATGTCAATAACTTCTACGTTGTTGAAAGAACCTGTCTTCTTTATAGACCACACTACTCCCTACTTTTTGATATTGAGACCTAAAACAATATTTTCATCACTACTAATAAACCCTTTTTTTTTTTTTCCAGATGTGCAGTATTATAAAATACTGAAGGATTTTTTTTGTCTTTTTATTAATATATGTTAGAATGAAACCTAGGACCTGAAACTCATTTGCCACACAGACCTGAAGAAAGGTTATGCTGTTAGTTTTAAGCAGTTTTTGCCCTCCCATCTCTTAACCAGTGGTCTGTGCAGGTAAATCATGCCACCTGCTCTGACCATACTTCTGAGGCATAGTAGTGGTAAATGCTTTGAGCACAGACAACTGAAGTCAAACAATTTTAATGTTGTATTTGAAATATGCATGAAAAATAGAAGTAATTGATACACATAGTATTCATGTAGATAAAAAATACATTACGACCCTGTGGCTGTACTTTTGATTTAAATCAAATTTGTGAACAGCAGCCTGTGCTGCTTTCCCTCCTGAGGCAGAGATTGGAACAGGACACCAACAGCATCAAACACACTGCAGGCAATCAACAAAATTACTAGTACAGTACGAAACTTATCTGGACTCTGATCAGTTTGCTAATGAGCAGAACACAGCTTTATACATCACCACACAGAAAAGATTCACAACCCAGCATGTGAAGTTCCATCTCTAACAGTTTCACCCTGGAAATGAAGAAGCATCCCGCTGTTTAATAAACCAACACATCAGTAATTTACCCCACAAGCTACATTCAGCCTCTAGGTCCTACAAAGTTGCCAGCTGTAGTACATATCCCTAGCACAAGTAGCAGGAAATCATCAGCAAATCACAGCTGCTGCTTTCTGGCCAACAGGACAAGTGACTGATCAGCTCTTCAGCTGGTACAAATGAGTAACTGGCACCATCTGAAAACACAGCTCCCCCATCCAAAAAGGGACAGGCTTGCCACTGCAACATGCAGGAACAACTTGCCAGCCAGTATCCTCTTCACTAACAGCCTGTGGGGTGGGCAGTTTCTCTGTCATCTGCTTGCACAGATCTAGATTTTTTTCAACAGCTAGTGATCTTCAGGTGGCAGAGCAGCCACAATCCCTCTTCTACCCACCCAGAACAGATCAGCAGGAGGATCACACCTGGAATGTCAACATTTAGAAATTCAGCCTTCAGAGGTTTCCAGGAAAACAAACAAAACAAAACCAACCAGCAATCACCTCAAAATTTTGCTGTAGGGGGATTGGGAAAGCAGCTCGAAAACCAATATGAAATGAAGTTGCAATGTACACACAAGATTCAGGCACACTGTGAAAATTAAAGCTGTTTCAGATATACTTTCAGCATAAATCAGAGTTTCCTGCCAGATATTCTAAAACATGGCTTTGGCATTTAAAAGTTATTGGCAAGGAGTTTAATGCAGACTGAGAAATGGAGAGGCCTTCTGGTGGTGTTTGTGATTACTCCACTGAAACCTAATAGGCTGGAACACCAACAAGCTTATTTCATTAATACTATTCAGGAAATAATTTAAACATTAGTGTTCATCTTTGGTGACTGATTACTTTACAGTTGTCTTTTCATCATAGCCAATTATCTTCTATTAGATTACCTGTGGAGTCAACATACTGCCTTAGACATAAATCTGTCCACACTTGTTGTATCTACCAACTCTTCTAACTTTGCTCTACTGCATTAACTTTGTATTACTGCATTGACTTCCTATGCTGTATGTAGATTTTAGCCTACCAAAACACGACAGAAAAATCTAACTGAGACACCCTGTTTCACAGGAGTATCATCTTCAACACTGCAACATGATGCAGTCTCTTCTGTCTCAGTCACAGTTGCACAGTTCTGAATCTTGACAGTGCTTGTCATCTGTTGCTATAGCTGTTTGAATCCACAGCCAAAAGTTCAGCATCCTTTTGGTCTAATTCTCCGGTGACAGAGTAAGCTATTGCTCCATTTGTCCAGACGTGCTGTTTGCTGTGGGTATCACCGGTGAGTGACTTCAAACGCCTTCTTTTGATTTTCTTTGCCAGTCTCGCAAAGCATAATAACGTTGAACTAAATATCATAGAAAATCCACACAGGAGGAATGATGCAGTGTAACTGCCAGTTGTATCCACAAGCCAACCTGTAGGAAGACAAATTGTATTTTTTCAGGTTTGCCAGAATTCTGGTAATTTACAAATCCTGTGATGAGCAGCATTTCTGGAGTTTTATCACATATAAATACCACCAAACCAGACGGGTTTACGTCACTGCCATTATACTTTTACCTCTTGGGGCAGGGGAAAATTTGTCCACAACATCAGCAGGTGGGTAAGATCTTTATGGGCTTTTGCTTGGAAGTCAAACCCATGAGAAAAAGCACAGCAGTCATCACCACAATACTACTTAGCCATCTTTCAACCACATGGATTGAACCAGTAGTCTTCAGACATGCTTAAAGAGCCAGGGGATTAAATACTTTGTGCATGAGATCCTCACACCAAAACTGCTAGTAAGCTATGCCCTAGGCTCATGCATCACTTAAAAGCATTCCCTTTTGCAATACCTTTGGCTATTGAAAATTAAATTAAAAGCTTCAGAAGCAAAGATTAATTGGAAATTGATGAGAACAGCAGACAAGATATGCAAGACATATATATACACATGGCTGTTTTAAAAAGATCTCTGACCTTCCATAATACTCAAAACTATGTCAAGATCTTTTTAAAGAATAACCAGAATAGAGCTCTCATCATCACTTTACTGCAATGGAACTGATAGGAAAAATGATGGTCAGATATAACAGGGATGACTTGTGACCAACAGTAGTGAAGCTGACTCATGCACCTGTTCAAAGCAGCTCAGAGATGAAAAGACGAAGTCCCCTGGATCAAA
>VXAV01008925.1:233-23938 GCA_013399715.1 Alectura lathami | reverse complement strand
AGGAGAGGAGAGGAGAGGAGAGGAGAGGAGAGGAGAGGAAGAAAAAATAAAGATATAGAAAAAAAAAAGGAGAGGAAAAAGAGGAAAAGAAAATGAAAAGAAAAAGGAGGGGGAGAAGAAAAAAAGGGAGAAAAAAAAAAAAAAAAAAAAAGAAAAACAACCAACACAAGCCAATGAACTCAGAAGAGACAAAACCATTAAATAGCAAGCATTTCTGAAAGTTATATTGTGTGCTGGTTTTCTGGAAAACTTACACGTGCTACAATGTCTGTAATGCCAACTTTTATATGCATTACACCCTGCTTGCACCCAGCCTCCCACCAGCTAAAGCTCGCACTGCCTTAGCCATAAGCCATTACCTTCTGTCTGTTAGCCATCCAAAGGTGATATTACCAATGATATCAATGACACCAAGTATGGACATGAGGAAGGCAGCCTGCTGATGGCTCACTCCAACGCTTAAAGCATAAGGCACTAAGTAGACAAAGAGAGGGCTGCAGCCATATGCCATAAATAAAACAGACACTGCTAGCACCATGAAGCCTGGCATCAGTAAAAAGTCATATTCCTTCCACGAACAGTAGCATAAACACTCATGCGACCATGCTTTGATTAAAGGTGAACAGAGGGACATTCGCTTTAAGTCTTGTTTCTGTGCTTCAGGGACATAATCTTGTTCCAGAAGCCCCGGAGCAGTTTTACGATCCTCCTCGAGGGCAATGGGCCGCATCAAGGCACCACAGACACAGAGGTTTAGAACAAAGCCTCCCAGGATAAGTAACGCCCCACGCCAGGAAAACTGCTCAATTAGGAGCTGGACCACGGGGGCCAAGATGAAGGTACCGATTCCACTTCCAGACATGGCTATTCCATAAGCCAATGCTTTCCTTTTGTTGAAGTATTTGCCCACCATTGCAATAGCTGGAGAATAACAGAGTGCAAACCCAAGTCCTAGAAAAGAAAGCACAGTGCAGATGGTGTAATTCTGAGCATGACAGATGGAACACATCAAACTAAGCCACACAGCCTCCTTTCATTAGTACAAATGAATAGGAAGCTCTTCCTGATTCCGCATCATGCAGTGTGGTCACAGTGTGGAAAGAAACCAGGGTGACTCCTCCCTTCCACCATCAGGGCCACTGACTTGACAAACCTAATGGATCATTATTAGCCACGGTCACAACGCTCAGAAAGGAGTGATGAGGTTTATTTAACCACAAGAATTAGGGCTATCAATAAACATTAGAAAAATAGCATGTCAGCTTCTCCTGGACACCAGACGAGGTCTCACTCCAGTGCGAACACTGGTGTTGGGCACGCTGGTCTGGCGAGGCAACACTTTGTGTTTTGGTCTGGTGCAAATCCAACTGTTAATTTTCAGGTCTCAAATGCAGTACAAGGAGCCTAACTCTGTCACTAATATCCTGCACTAAACCTTTATTTTAGACAGCTAAACTAACCCCAGGAAGCAGCTGGCTGGAGTCCTGAGTATTTGTAAATCTCTGTGTAAAAATAAAGAGGGGAAAAAAGCCTCAGAAGACAAAGCCATGTCCACGTCAATAAACAAGTAAGATCCATCTCTTGGAAAAGACCATGGTCTTTGCTGCAGAAATCAGAGAGATTTCAAACATCAAAAGTTTGCTCTGATGCCAAAATGTGTATTTCCGAATCAGACAATGAAACAAGTTCCTGACTGGGGTTTTGGAGCACATCCTACGTTTGGGTTAAAAGTGACCCCACAGCCCCCAGCAGACCTTGCCAGCTGGGGAGGTAATCACCTGTGCCATAACCCACTTGCAAGGTTCTCCTCAAAGGCCTCTCTGTGTCGGGCAGGCACTGAGCTAAGTGGATTAGAGGGGATGAGGGAAGAGATGGCAGAGGAGCTGTGACAAGTGTACTCTATTTTGAATGAGCTGGCAGGGAAAATAGGTCCCCAAAAGCCAATAAATGTCCTGTGAAAAGTGGAAATGCAAAGTCTGGGACAGAAAACATTTTAATATCTCTTAGAATAAGCCGTGCTACTTGTCATCAGTCCCCATCTCTGCTTCACTCTTCACAGTTTCAAGTCCTGCTGCTGTAACAGACTTAGATTTTTGTCAGTTACGCTCCCACCTCCCCACTGTGTTGGAGCATCACGACTAGCCTTTACCAACAGTTACCTCTGTGTCAATCAGTCCCTACAGACCAGAAGTTAACTGCTTGCAGAATGGACTCTACAATCCCATCTGCAAAGTGCAGTTGCTGCTCCACCCCAATATTCATTGTGGTTCTCACAAAAGAAGCCACAGTGGCATTAGGGTGGTATGTGGCACCGTCCTTTTGAATTACAAAATTCTTTCTTACTTGTTATGAACACATTTGTCAAAAGATTAACATTGTAATGTGGGAGCTACATGCACTATAAAAAAAAAAAATCCTCATTGAATAAGCTGTTGGCAGCATGTGAACTGCAGTAATTCCACCACCTCATTACTAAACAGCAGGGAACCGAGTACAAGGGCTTATATCACCGTGGCTACCAGGCCAGTATTAATGAGGAAGGAATGTCAGTGTGACCACAGGCACCTCTCATGTTGCTCTGTGCACAACAAACACAGGAAAATAGGACAGAGCAAACATATCTGCTATCAACATACCTGAATGCAGATGGAGGAGCTGCTACAGCAATACTACCAGCCCGGGATGTGTTCGCTTCTTAAAAGGAATGTAATGCAGACAAAAATAAGGTGCACAGCTGAGGTACTAGGTATGCACCTAGGGCTACCCTGCTCACTTACTCCTTTTGTTCTGATTTACATTTTACTTTTAATTTGCAAGTATTTGGGGGGCACTCTAGAACCCCCACCATAACAAACTCCCTCCACATGCAACCACCTGCAACACAAGTCCTTTCCAGCCTCCTGTAATTTCAGAGCTTTGTCTGCAGCATCTGAAGAGATGCTTTTGCAACATGCTGTATTTGGGCTCTATGAGACCCACAGATTGTGGCCAAAGCCTCTCTTTCACAATGAGGGAAACAAGTCTTAGCATCTCCACTGACCACTGCTGTGGCAATATCACATGGAGAGGAGGAGATCACTCATCTTTAGAGGGAGGACCACCATTTTTTAAACATTCCTATGTTGCTTTCCTGACTGGACAAAAGAAGGTGAGTGCTTCCTACCTGTAAGGACGCCTAATGATAAGTAGAGATGTTCCAGGCTGGTGGCGAAGGAACTCAGAATTAGTCCAGTAGATGCAAGCAGCCCTCCTAGCATGATACCAACTTGGCAGGATACATGATTACTGATTAAACTCCCAAGCGGGGCTTTGAAGAAACAAAGCTGGCAGTTAATAGCAGGTCATCAGACACAGTTCATTCCAACAATCATCAAGCAAAAGAAAGCGTAAACAAGCAGACAAAATGGTCATCAGGGTGGTCTGTCAGCATCCTCCCCTACCAGAATGGTGTCAGCACCAAAAACCTTCTGAAAATTGTTTTTCCTGAAAGTCAGGATAAAACTGAAGTTCACGGTAGCTTTTTCAGCAGATCAAAGTCATTATGGGACAACAGCTACTCTGCAGATTTGGGGGTCGAGAGGCCATAGCAACAACCAGATGCAGCTCACGTTGTTCTTTATTCCATGCCTACAACAGCAGAGACCTTGCTCAACCTGCCATCTGCCCTTCAGCCCTCAGTAACTTCACGCAATCTTTCTGTGGGCCCTGCACCAGACCTAGATGGGAGAGGTCTCACATCATTTGGACCAGCTCCAGAGCCACCAAACCTGTCCTGCACTTCTCCAAGAATGACAGTTCCAGGTTACCCTGCTTCTACCAGGGGATGTCATCACCAGCCCTCTCCCTCTCTGCTACCTGCAATGTCAGGACAAGTTTACCCTTATCTCTCTTTTTTTGCAAGACTTTACCCACCTGACACAGCACAGTTGCTATGTCTCATTTCAGCAGGGTCCCTCTGCCTTCAAAGCAATGGCAATGGATTAATCCCTCTACTGCAGAATTAGGGCCCAGATTCTCACCTAATTGTACAGTTTTGAAGTAAACCCATGACAAACTCAATACAGTTGCCGAATTAATGCATGTAATTCTTAGTTGCACAGGATTTTCTTTTAAAGGAAAAAACTATTTGTAAACACAAGTTTGCTAAAATGAGGAAGATGTGACTTGATCCAAAGGCAAGAAGCACAGCCTGTGCTAATTCCCAAATATGATTCCAATCAATACGCAAAAAAACCCCATGTGCTCAGTTAGCATCTCTCAAACACAACTTGTCCCACTAGACCATGACAAAAGTATATTTCTGCAAACTCAGATCATTTCACAAAACAAAACTCTGTTTCTTTTCTGTAGTATAAAGACACTTCCTTCCTGCCTGACTACACTGGGGGAGGCTGCTTGGTTACACCAGACCCCAGAGAGTCCACAGCATCCATCTTCCTCAGGCTGCTGCACTGGCTGGTGGGTGTGCCAAAACCACATGGAGATGAAGAAAAAGCAGTCACACTGGTCTTAAAAGTGCAATACACACCACAGAGCATCGTGGCACAGTCAGCAATGGAGTGGATCCAAGCTGTCCTGGCATAATCCTGTCCAAAATATGCCTGGAACTCCACAAAAAAAATGGAGATGCACCTAGGAAAGAAAATATGGACACCAAACTGTTACACATTGTCTCACAGAAAGCACCAGTCTCATTCTTCAGGGATAAACAGAACCTGCTTGAAGGTCATCCCCAGCCATCAGGAAAGTCAAATATGTAGTTTCCTCGGATCCCAACCGGATGGAGACATTTCTAAAGAGTTGCAAAGGGGTATTGAAAATTAACATAATACATGCAACGCAAGACATGATGTGGTGCATGCAAGTTTAGTAATCCCAACAGAATTCTATGTAAAGCACTTACACTGGTGTGATTCAAGCAGGGAAGAATCCTTGCTTTGCACTGGCAACAAATGAATCACAAAATGGCATCCAGCTATGATCCCAACAGGGAGATTAGACAGTCAGGCTGATTTAGAACATAATTCAGACAGGTCAGACTAATCCAGAGAGATTATGAACATTATAACACCACATGTTTCTCATTGTGGTATCTACTGCTCAACTTTTATAATGCATATTATTTTTTAGCTGAAATGAACTAAATTGTTGTAACTATCACCAGCAATTTATAGCCCACATCATGACATTGTTTCCCTAGTACACAAAGCCCAGCTCCTGTTCCTGACTGACACGCTTGCTCACGGATGGTGGCATTCACGTCTGTGCAAGCAGGGCAGGGCCAGCAAAGCACCTACAGAACCAACACCACCTGTAGGTACATGTTCATGCACGCACAAGTGCAAAAATGGTTGCAAGTGCAAAGCAACACCTTATGAACAGAGAATAAAAGCACTGCAGTAGCCCACAGACCTCCCAACACTTTGTTAAAATGATTCCAGGTGAGGTTACTCCATCCTGTTTCACAAGTGCTACTGTTCTACCTATTCCCGCAGGGGAACAGATGAATGGTCTGCATGGTTTTGTTCTAGCTTGTGGACCAGGAGAGATCCCTCTTCCCCTCTTTACTTCTCCTGCAATCCACAGACAGCCACTTTCTTCAGCTCTTCTCTTGCATATGCTTCACTTCTGTATGTACTCCAGATGTACAGCACCCATCAGGTGATCTTTTGGGTTTCATGTGAAAAAGGAAAGAAACCCAGTAGGAAATGTCCACTGTTACTATGGAATTAGTATGCTTGCATGCATAAACTAATGCCTTGCCAACGTTTGCATGTCCCTTTTGTGCTCTTTATTCCAAGATCCTAGTCTTCAGATCCCTAAACCTGGTAGTTTTATTTTAAAAGAAATGTAAATTTTAAGTAGGAAACGCTGTATTTATACTATACTGACTGTTCAATAAGTTGCTGCCTCAGTGTCCCTCCCTCACCAGAGCTCCTGTCGCTCTGCTCAATGTCCACGCTCACAGGGACCAGGCTCCTGTCTCCATCTGACAGCAACGTGGCCCAGCAGCAGCTCTGGAAGCCACCTCACCCCAAAGGTATACACTGTGTTTCTGCAAGGCAGTGGTCTCTTCCTGTTCTTTCAGCATTTGAGAAGTATTTTTGAGGGGAAAGAAGAAAAGGGGTAACTCCACAGCAGGCCAGAGACAAGCAGCAGCCCCTTTACCTCGTCACAGCCCTGGTACAGATGGTGACCAGGAAGCAGCCAGCAACAATCATCCAGCCCCAGCCGCCATCGGGCGGGCGGGCACGTGGGGCCATGCTGTGTCGGGGCGATGCTCCTGTCCCCCACCTCAGTGCCAGCTGCTGGCTCCCGCCGCCACCACAGGCTGGGGCGGCCCAGCCCGAGGGTTGTTTGCCATCTGCAGAAACAGAGGAAAAAGAGGCAGAGAAGGGTCAGGGTATGGAGCTGTGGAACCGCGCTGCCCGGTTGAGAAGCACCACTTCGGTGCGTAGAGGCGAGGTTTTCCATTCAAACCAAGGGCAATGAAATGTGCTAGAATCAAGGCTGAGTCATCAGAATTTGTCCCTGTGTTTGGTATCCCCTGCTTCAGGGTAATTCCCCAGCAGCTGTACCCTACCACGCGACAGGTTTTTCCCCAGAGACGTCACAGTACGCACACAGTAACTCACTCTGCTGGTGCACACGGCTGCAGCTCACCCAGCGGGGCTCCACCACCACATGCTTGTCCCTGGCCTGGATTTTATTTTAAACCGTAGCCTCTGTTCAAGGCAGCTGTACTGCCTGGTACACACAGGTTAGTGCAAAAGCCACGTTTGAGGGAATACAATTTTCATCTTTGAATGAATATTCCCTACAAAAATCAGAGCAGACCAGAGCTCCCTGACCCAAACCAGCCCTAAGTATCACCACAGGTAACATTTACAACATCATTCTACCAAATTCACTTGAACAAGCAGAGCAAGTACGAGGCCGCAACCACACTTTGCATCCAACACTAGAGACCTCAAACATGGATTTATTGCAAGTTTAATATGTTATATTCAAAATTCCTGAGTGATTGAATAGCCCACGAAAACCCTGACAGATGCCTGAATTAACAGTGCATTGATAAAGCGCCCTTGATTTCGATTGACGTTTTACTGGCAACCATGAGCAATGCACTTTGGTGGAGTTTGTGTAAGCACATGATACATCACAGAGGGATCCCATGCAGTTCAGACATACCTCTGCAGCACCTCTGTAGCGTCTTGGCAAGGCAGAGCTTCTTATTTTGGATCTGAGCGATATATTTCACTGCCCCTCCTGGATGGATGAAAATTGCATTTCAAATTCTAGTTATCAAGGATGGAGGAGTTCCAGAAACATCACAAGAGATAACAATAACCATGAGTTATTATGCATGTTACAGTAAAGTAGAAATATACATGTCATCTTTCAGAGGAGTCTACAGTCTCCAAATAGAGAGCACTAACACACATGCAGCAATAGCTGAGTGCATGGACCTAGGTCCCTGGTCCAATCTGAAGCCTGCCTGGCAAGTTGGGTTTCAGACCCCACTTTGAAGAATTTGGTGACATACCAGGCTCAGTCAATATAGATTAGGTATTTGGTTACACGATCGCTTGCTGTTATTTTCATGGAGCCCTCCCTGCCAACACACACACCAACAGCAAATGCTTAATGAGTCTACAAGCAACAAAAACCAACTACACTCTAGGAGATGCCTGGCAAACAGCAACAGGCAACCCAGCCTTCCCATAGCAGGATCTGTGCAAACTATCTCCTTGACTTCACACTCCCTTCTGGGAACACTGCCTGTTACAGCCACTGAACTAATAACTAAGTTAAATAATTACCTTTCTTTTTGATGCACGAGTCTAACAAACGCTTAGTATGGCATCCTAGCAAATTTATGCTGAAATTAGAAAACTTGGCTTACACCCTGATGCTATTTTCTAATTATCCATGCCATGGATAGTACAGATTGTGGACTCTGCAAACGAAAACAGAGGCAGAAAGGACATTATTTGTCTGGGAAAACATGTCCTCCCTTCCCAGTCGCACCTTGGTTTGCTCTCATGTAGCATCTTTTCTTCAGCTTTCTGGTGCAACAGAAGACCCTTATTAGATATCAGTTCAACCTTTAGCACTGTAAGGCCTGACCCCACTTGCAGTCCTGGCTGCTGTTTTAGCACACCTCATCCTTGCTTAAAAACTCCTGCTGCTTGATCTGGCTGATGGATAGCAGGGTTAAAGGAAAAGCCCATGAAAGAGCTCTGTGCTTTGGAGCCTTTGTCAGGTAATGGTCACTGGAGCATTAAATAAACGTGCTTCGCTGTGGGTTCATGTAAGGCAGCAGTGGGGTGAAGGTGGCAACGAATTCCGTTGATCCCTAAGGAAGCCTCAGCTGCCTGGTGCGCCCTGAAAGCTCACTGAGCAGAGACTGCTTCCCAGACTGGTACATCAGGCTCTGACACGGTGAGATAAATAACCCATTCCTCACTTCAGCAGCTGTTTTTTGAGCATACTGGAAGGAAAACAAGTGCTCCTGAGAGCATCTCCCTCATTCTGTACCGTCATTCTGTGACGGCACGAGGCATGTGGGTGAGGAGCTCCAGGTGCACTCACACTGGTCTGCTAGGAGACATACAGTGCTGACGGACCTGGGCATCAGCATCACCTCAGGAAGTGCAACCCAACCTGCTGCAGCACAGCCTGCAGGCTTTCTGAAAGCGAGGACATGACTTCCGACAGAAAGGTGGGTGCAGCGTCAGACTGCCCGCAGCAGGAGCACCCAGCCCAGCTCTCACCCCGCTGCTTTCTGCCTCCCTGCACCAGCCTGGGTACACAAGGGTAAACAGCTGTGCACCAGCATGACACTGCAGCACCAGCCAGAAGTGTGACAGGATGTTGTGTAGTTTATCGCAAAGAAGTTGGCCCAAATCTATGCACCTGATAAATAAGCACAGGATCCAACACACTTTTACCTGTATGACAACACAGAAATGTGCATAGGACAAGAATTTTTTTTCTGGGTCACTGTAAAATTTAAATATGTCCACCTACACATGCTGTACGTGCCATTCACAGCGATGACGGGTGAGCTGGGCCAGAGAAATCTGTGCCAGTCTGTGTCTGTACACCAGGATGCGCTCCCACAGCAGGTGCACTCGTGCAGAGGAATTCAAACTCTATTCTTCTGGTGAACAGAAAGGTACAGAGCTCTCAAAGTCACGGTGAGAACATTCGTGCACACGAATATTATGAAGAACAAGTATAACGCAGCCTAGGCACAGCTGGAGAAAATCCATTAATGCTTACAGGGAAAGGGAAGGGAGTTGTGTACATTTGCTGCATTTATCCTATTCACCTAGCTCCAGGGCAGTTTTAATGTTTTCCTACATTTGCCCTATTTACATAGCTCTCTAGGTTAGATTTGCTATATTTCTTATTTGTCCTGTAAGATTGTACCAAGCATTAATTACTTATAGGCCTTTGCTACATTTATTCAAGTTAACCTCTTGCTTTAATTCACTTGTTTTCTGTTTCCTTTTCCTCAACTGCTGCATCTTTCATAAAAAACCAAAGAACTGTAACTTAAGAAGAACAAAAGTGACACTGAACAAGCAGGAAAGGATGGGAGAGAGAAAGAAAGAAAAATCTTAGAGAACAGAGGGAAGCTGCACATGCTATGTGACAGGGGGCCATGTGGTATGCAAGGTTTCATATTTCCTGCGTTTTGAAAGAGTTCATTTCTTTAACATGCCTTGCACAATCACGGATGACCTCATCTGTAACTGCACAGATCTGCAGTAGAGACATGGGCTGAAACCAAGCAGCAGGTGAAAGGAAAGACAAAACTGCCAGCATACGAATCAGCCGATTACCTCCTTGTCTTGCTGTCTCACTGCGCGGGGTCAGACCTCCACTCCCCACTGGTGCCGTCCCCCCAGAGGCTTGCCAGTCCCTCAGCCCATTTCTCACATGCCACCAAACACGGCAGAGCACATTCAAACACGACACAGTATTTGACAGGAGTGCAGAAGTTGCTGACAGTTGCAGAAGCGCCTATCAGTTGGAAGGTTTATGAAATGGCCCTTTTGCAGCCTCCTTCTGCCTTTTTTCTCTGTAGCAGTTGCATACCATGGTAGGCACTTCAGTCAGCAGTCTGGCAGCCAGCTAAATTCCAAGTTGTTCTTAAATACAGGGGGAGTAAATGCTCTTTAATTCTCTACAGCTCTTGGGATTCAAAGGTTACTTCTAATCTGGTGTATTTTTTCCAATAAAGAGCTGTCCCATTCTGCACTCTGGGTCAGCTATTTAACTGAAAAAGAACAGCTTGTTTTGACTTCAGTAGACTATTTATCACGAATTGTATGATTATACTTGACTTGTTTCAAAATGACCTGAGAGGCCCCTTCCAACCCTAAATAAAAACAACTCACTGAGCATCTCAAGGCTACAGACCTTTATCCCCATCTTTCTTCTCTGCTTAAAGGTGTCTTTGTCCAATCTCCAGAAAAAAAAAAAAAAAAAAAACAACTATGCTTTCCTGTGAAGACTGGCAGATTGCTCCACTGAAATTCTCCTTTGGCAAACCAGTAATGTTGAGGATTATGAGTGTCTATCTTTATAAGCAGAGCACACATTCAGCTTCTCAGTACATCTCCATAAACTCAGCACCTTTCCAACAGTTCAACAAATGGTCATCACCTACTTGAAAGCTTATTTAGGGAATTGTACTAGAAACAAAGCAAATAAATTAAAAAAAAAAAAAAATCAACCTGATTTCTAATTGCTGCTACAGCGTTAAGACAAGAAGCTTACCACAACGGATTGTAGATTGTAGTAAATGCTTCAGCCTCTGTCCAGTTTTCTACTTACAGTACACCTGAGCTGATCAGGATACTCTACTCTCTACATTTCTATCTATTTCTAAATTTTTAGGGAGGGGTTTCCCCATGATACTGGCTAAGAGAAACATTAGTAACCTATTTGTATTCTGGTAATGTTTTGGGGCTTCCAATCAGGAAGCCGGTGTCATGGTGCTGGGCACCACACCACCATCTAACAAAACTTGCCTGCTATCCGAAACATATCAGGACAGAGAAGATGAATCATGGGAGAGCGCAGCTTACTAACTGCCATCACTCAGGATGCTGAGCAGCAGACAGTGCTGACTTCCCTGTGTTTGTGCATACCGGGGAGACAGATGGCTGCTGAAGGGGACAGACGGATGGGACTATAGGTGTGGGACCTGGAAAGCAGTAAGGAAAGCAAAGCGATGCTAAAAAGCAAGTCAAGGAGGGAGATGATGGAGATGGGCACAGATGAGTGGGGCAAAACTGGGGCAGGAGCTGGGAAATCTCCCTTTTATCCAAGAGTGAACATATTTGGAGCTGGAACATGAAAGAGATGGCAGAAGGAAGGGCTGTAGAAGGGCACAACGTCCATTAGGCGCTGGGAGAGGAAGAGCCATGCTGGCCTCCTACCACAGCACTTTGCAGCTCTGAGTCCTCCACTTACGGCATTTGCCAGAAATCACCAAACCAAATGGTATGGCCAGAGCCCCACTGGAAATAATTACTGTCTGCTGGGTCCAGAGCACTGATGAAAAATGTGAACTTCCCTTCCTCCGGAGACCACTGTATGGGGCTAACAAAACCAACAGCCTGATCCATACGGGGTCGGTAGCGAAAGGTTAAGCAAATCATAACAAAAACCTTTTGACCCTCTCAAGTAGTTTCTTAAGCTAATGGTGCAGCAGAGTTAGTCCTTAAATAGTGCAGGTTAAC
Organism: Alectura lathami; assembly: GCA_013399715.1. Classification (NCBI taxonomy): domain Eukaryota; kingdom Metazoa; phylum Chordata; class Aves; order Galliformes; family Megapodiidae; genus Alectura; species Alectura lathami. Next base: position 12,176 of record VXAV01008925.1, on the reverse strand, counting down.
TACAGGATAAAAAATTCAAAGGAACGTTTTTGTAGGAAAACCCTTTTTGCAAACAAGTCCATTGGAGATGTGTATATGTGATCAACATTCTGAACAATTTTTAATCTAACGATTGTGGTGCTCACCAGAATCAGAGCTGAGCCTGGCAGCACGCACACCTGCAGCAAGGCTGTGGTCACGCATGTTCCACAGAACGCGTATTTTCTCGCTGAAAGGAGAATTCTAATAATTAACTGACTGATATACTCTGCCAGGGGGACAGGAAGGGGAATGTTGCCATCGCTGTCTCCATTTTAGCACCCTTCTTTCCCTTTCCTGCAAGTAAGTGAGAACAGTCAAAAACATGTTACAAAAAAATATCAGGAAGCCTTTTGGGGAGGGAACGATCAATCCCCACCATCCAACAACTGCAGTTACACAAGACTTTTGCAACCACATTGTGAAATTTTCAGTGTTGCGGGTCTGCTGAGGACACATCTATACATGGGGAGCACAAGATGGTGTCAGAATTCCCTGATGATAATTATTTTTCTACACTTTGCTAATATTTCTGATATTTATTTCCAATAATTATTTTAACATGTGGTTAAACAGGTAGGTAATGGTTGTGGAAGGTTTTTATGCTTGTTCACAGAATTACTCCTACATTGACTGACTTACAGTTACATTTTTATGTTCCTTTTAAGACTGTTAAGGTGTCATTAAAAGCAAATGGCTAAGCATTTTGTCTAACACTCCTCATCTGCAGTAAAACCTTTCAGCAGGTGATACTTCCTGAGTCATCCCTATCAGTCTGAGAAATCAGAAATGCACTTCTCTGTGTCAGACACTTAATAATACGCCATTTTATCCTTAAACAAATATTAACATATGACTATAACTGTTTGGAAATGCTGAAAAGGTTTTTTATTCAAAGTGGTCTTCAGCTGACATTTTTCCCACATCTCGTACATTAATTTTTCCATGTTCAGGAAAATTTTGCCCTGAGAAACGATACCACTGCAGCACTGCCATGCAACATGTGAAAGAGCAAATGCTCTTCTGATCCCGGAGGAGAAAACCAGGACACTGGTGACACGCAGGGGTGCCCTGGCACAAGACAGACACAGCCTCCTGCACACAGCTGGAAGGCAAGCACCAAAGGCCACCCACTGCAGGTCCCCAGCCAGGATGTCACAGCCCAGGAAAGCACTGGCACCGGTTTGTGGCACGTGGGGAGCTGCAGCCCAGAGCCTGGGCACTCGGACAGAGCAGAGCCGAGCAGCAGGAAGCCGTGCAGACTGACGTGCCCTCATCTAGAGATCTCAGCGATGAACTCACGTAAATGTATTCCGAGCTCTTTTTCAGTTGCCATCCTTTCAGCCCTTGCATTTATGGAAGCAATTCATTTTCTGCTCCTTCAATAGGCAGGATTTGTTTGCAGAAACTAATCAGGCATGAAAAGGCAAGGCAGGCTGCTTCCTTTCATTTGCACAAGCTTATGTTTTGAAAGAAGTCTATTACGATAGTTAATGCCGTACGTGCTCTTCTACTGGCCAGTACACGCCATGTGATACCAAACTGCCACCATGAACGTTGTTTTTCCATGGAAGGCTTACAGCTGAAATCATGAGCCCTGTAAAATTAAGACAGCCTTATTATAATCTCAAAGTCACTACTAATTTTTTATTTTTAATAATGACAATACGTAATTGCTGCACATACCACGCTGCATTACTATAATCCCCAGCAATAATGGAAGCAGATCTCAACATACAGGAAATACGTGATATATACAGATAGACACTTTGATGGGCTAGTTCCAACCAACATTAAGTCCCGTACATGTGATTGAGATACAATATGAACAGTGTGTAAATGAGTCAAATATGTACACATTGCAAAATACATACTTAGGCAACACACACCCAGTTTTATTCTAAAGACTTCTAGCACACTGAGTTTGTGGCTTTTGAAAGTGCCAAAGACAGGCCTAAGGTAAGCCTCAGCCACAAGGAAACACTCCTCTGCTGAACTTCACACTTGGGGCAATCTACAGCCAAAGGTCTGTTTGAATTAACAAACCTCTGCTTAAAAAAAAAAAAAAAAAAAAAAAAAAAAAAAAAAAGCTAGAATTCAGATTTGGAAAATATTTGCCAAAACTGGTGATATTTCCATTTTCCTTACATTAGCTCTTGGCCAATTTTACTGCCTAAACATTCCCTCTACAATACTAGAATTTTTCTTCTTCAATCACTTCAATCACACATAATACTAGCATCTGATATGATAAAGGCAGAAATATTTACTACAGAGGCCTTCTGCATTTTAACAGCAGACAAAATGATTCATATGTGAATCAGTTCAGTTGAGAGCAATCATACATTATTTTGCTAAGTCTATCAGGAAACCCTACACTTCCTAACCAGCCGAAGGGGAGCCTGAACCCTATATGCCACACGGATAAAAACCACAGCACGCGCCTTTCGCTGTACTCCAGGCATTCTGAGAAAGAGTGGAAAACTTCAGAAAATGACAACACAGAAGCTACCAAGCTGGGAAAGAAATATCAAATGCTACAGGGAAAGACAAGGAAACAGGGTCAAGAGAAAAAAAAATTGTTTACTATAAAAACATATACATCTCTGACCAGGAAGAACATATTTGTCCGCATGCACATCGTGAAAACATGCATCTACTCACAAGTAACAGAGACTCTTAGTGAAATCACACACTGAAAGTTAACAAACAACTGATGCGTCTTGATCAGATCAGCACATTCTTCACGCTCAGTCTTCCATTCAGCCTCACCAAGTCAAATTTCAACTACATCCAGAAACTTATTTTAGCTCTAAGGAAATCTTTAAAACTTTGAGAAAAGCGCCGCTGCCGAGTACATATTGGTGCAGCTGCTCGATTACATCATTTACAGGAACGACCAGCACGAACTTTCCATGCTACTTAAGGGTGTACTCCAGCTAATTATTATTGCAGCCCAGATCTACAGCTTCCCAATTTGATGTTAAAGGACACCTCTCTCTTCATAGAGAATATGGTTTTTTTTTGCTAAGTGAAACATGAAAAATCAACCTGCTCTGTTACAGACGTTTTACTTTTGCCCTCCACATTTCCAACTTTTTAAAAATTAATTTCCAATTTCATTTTTTTTCTGGTGTTCCTGTACAGCTCCTCAGCTTGTATCCACATGCACCCTGAACTGTCAGCAAGCAGAATATTAGAGTAAGTTTTCTCACAGGCACGCCTATGTTAACATTTAAGGAGCTTATGGAGATGTAACTGGAGAGAACGCTTGAAAAATAGCCAGGGACTGGTTTAACTCCAAAAAGAGACCAAGGACTAGGTAAGTGAAAGGCAGCCCTGCAACAAAGAGCCCAAGGGTGCATTCGGCAGAAAATCCAACCTGTAAACAGGGAGGGCTGAAGCGTTACATAAGAGAAGGTTGAGCTACACTAGGAGGAACAAGGCAGCATAAAAACAGGAAACCAGATCATACCATGTTTTTCTTCTCAACAGCTACATTGAAAAGGCAGAGACAGCTATAAAAGAGGAAAAGAGGAGCAAGACAAGACATTAGGGAGTTACCATGGTCTGTGTTAGACAGCAATGATAAGGCAGCCCATAAATGGCAAAACTTTAAAGGACTTAAAAAGGGCAAAAAAGAGAGAAAGACTGATGCTATCTAAAAACACAAAAAACTAGAAATGTCTCTAAGAAACGGTCACAAAAGAATTGATCAAAAGGCTCTATTTCTTCTCGTTAAACCCAGCCCTCCCCATCGGTGCAGCGCAGCATTTAAGACCACAGAACCAGCTGAGACTGCCCAACCTCTCGTAAAACACCCAAACACTCCCATCAGCAAACTCACAAATGGAAACACTTCAGAAGCAGACTGTGCAGGCTCTGCTGCTTAATGCGACCCCACAGACCAACTGCAGGCCATTTATCACAGCATCCTGCACTGTTACTCAGAAACCACTGCATTAGGAAGCGTACAAAACCAAACACCTGGCTAAGACATTCTAGAAAATACTGTAGAAAAAAAATGATAGGCCCCCAAGCTGGTACTGTGCTCGTACAGGCAGTTAAAAAAATAAAACTAAAAATCCTGGATCCTCTATCTCATCTTCCTTCCTGACGTTACTGGTCAAGCAGCCATTGTGAAGAAATGCATTTGGCAGCTGCTCAGATGGGAGAGTCACATAAATACCACTTGGTCTGAGTCTCACCACATATGTGACAATTCGGGAACCAAAAGGCAAGAGATTTAAAAGGAGGACTCAACAATTATCCTCTTATCCTGTTATTCCAGCCAACATCGTAAATGTCTGTTAACTAGATCCCATTATCAGTAATCCCTTCAGTGGCATCAGTTTCACTTTAATCAGCTTATTACACAGAATGTCAAAAGAACAAAAATAACTCAAGAATGATCAGAAAATAAAAATTACATCCAACAATTTTTTTTCTATCTTGATACACAGAGGATGAAAAGAAAGAGAACAGGCCCTAGCGTTTTTTTTTCAATAACAGTTTACAGTGGAGATTCACCCCATCTAAGGAACAAACTATTACGGGAGCATCAGATTATTTAAATTGCACATTCAGAGTTACCTGAAAGAGTAACCTGAGGTATTTCAAAGAACAGCTGTTACAGGAACTGTTGGTTTACCCCTAAGTTTGTTGACACCACAATAATGAAAGGATAACCTTGAACTCATGTCAAAAACAGTTATTGAAAATTAAGGGAAACTTCGATCAATCTGTTAACTCTGCTGAGAGATCTCTCAGCTGAGCCAAGTTTCCTTTTCCAGTTACCTGTGTATGGAAATATTTTGCCAGCAACTTCTGCCTATGAACGTGCCTTCTGAATGAAGCTCTGTTCAGCTTGCATGCTCCAAATCCTGCACCGTTACATCATTTTTCCCCTTGTGCAGGCATTTCAATTAGGTCAGGTTGTATTTGGCAAAATTCAAACGACTTTAAACCTCCAAATTCACTTGAAGAAAAGGATCCCAACTTTTCATGAGTTCTCAAGTGCCAGCTGACTTCATGGACCTCCTTCACAAGCACCCTAAAACACTCTACTTGCTTTCACACGTTATTCTGACTGTCACTACCTTCATATCACTACCTTCATATCTTCTTTCTTTCATTTTTTCCCCACCCAGTTTTTATTAAGTGCTTCGGTGCAGGCTGGATAGGCCTTAGCTGTCAGAAAGCAGTGATATATTGCCAACATCATTTACTTGCTTGGTATGTTCTCTAGGAGCAATAAAGCTACTATCACCAAATTTTCAGGGAGTTTGGCTGATGAGAACCTCCAGGTACACGCTTTTCACAAGTGTCTCCCAAAATGTACTTCCTCATCTAGCTATAAAGACAACAAAGTTGCCCACTAGGAGTCCTCTGCAGATATGCCTGAGATGTGCACGCAAGAGCTCTCATGTGAAGCCTTTCATTATCCCACCCTTCTGGCACACAAGCAGAGCCTGGAAGCTGATGTGTCGTGCGTGGGCTGTTCTGCGTAGTGTGCATCACAAGCACCATTACATCGTGTGGGTTTCAGCTCCCAGAAGATTACTCTCTACTCCGTTAATTTCATTAAGAATAAACCAGCTGTGTGAGATCATTCTGTTTATTCTCTCAAACTTGCTGCTACATCAGGCTAGATGAATGGACATTGGTAGAACGAACCACACGTGAGATAAAGGTGAAACACCGCCTTCATGAACAGCAGAGCACGGTGGATCGGGCAGGAGATGATTTACAACACATCCTAAATTACTGGTCCTCACTTGCACCGCCTTGCTGTGTCCTACATGCTCTTCCTCCAGATGCCCAAGCAAACTGAAAAGGTACCTGCCCAACGCTTGGGCCCTGTGCTGTGCACCTCCGAAATAAAGCCTGGGGCACAGCACTGCAGAGCTTGCTTCCACAGGACCTCGCCACGCTGCCCATTTACTTGTGAGTTGCATTTCAAATGTGAACAGGGCAGTGCCCAGACAGAGGAGGGCCAGCAGCGCCCAGGACACTTCCCCAGCCCTGCAAGAGGCCCCCTCCCAGCACCACTACCAGGGCTTGCACTAATCTTTATTAAAACAAACAAACAACAACAACAAAAAACAAAACAAAACTATGACTATTCCACAGACAATGTCTCAGTCTTACGCTGAGCTCAGGGCAGAGCCTGTGTGTGCTGCTAGCAATGGGGTGTGGTGTTCCTGGCTACGAGGCACAAGTGTTGGGCTTCAGCAGCCCCCAACAAGGTTCCCTCGGGCCCTGTCGCTGTCCCCAGAGAGCAGAGCTCAGCGCCTGCCCCTCCGCTGCCCTGGGAGGGAGCTGCAGGCCGCCATGAGGCCTCCCCTCAGCCTCCTCTGCTCTGGGCTGAGCAAACCAAGGGAACTCAGCCCTCATACACCTTGTCCTCCAGGCCCCTCACCATCTTTGTAGCCCTCCTTTGGGTGCTTGAACTGTATTCTAAAAATGATCCCACGTCATGGATTACTGTACATCCTTATATTGCTATTCACTCTGGGCTTGGTAGCAGAACAACTACATGCTACATTTACCAAAGCACTGCAAGAACCAGAAGGATATCATAAAATATAGAGGGAAAGGTATAGCACAAAATTAGATCATATTTCCTGCTGGAAGAGAATAGTTTATTTTATTAGTGTGTAAAAAAAAAAAAAAAAAAAAAAAGCCATTTTTATTAACACAACCAAACTGATAATTTCCTAAGCCTTTCTAAAATGTGACTTAATACTGGTAAATGAGATTTGTATGGAAAGATATGTGCCCATGTATATCTTTGCTGTATCCAGGTCTCAGCTGTAGGCAGTGAAACAAATCTCCCTTTGCCTGCTGATTAACAAATACTCTTTGCTGGAGAGGAAGACAACATTGCATGCTTGCAATTCTCTACCATTAAACTACACTGCATTGCAGCTGCATTTCCCAAATATTTTGCATTTATTTAAAGTGACCTAAATATCAGATGCACAGAGAAACAGTCTGAATTGTTTTAGATGAGGGAACAGAACATACTAAGTCCATACTCAATAATGCAAACAAAAAGCCATAGATGTTACTGGAGCACAGCACTGATACCTCTCAAGCAGAGAAATAACCCAGTCTTTGTGTTCTCAGTCCCTCCACAAGGGGAAGTGCTACTGTTTCCAGCTGGCTCTTCTTGCTCAGCTGATTTCCATGCCAATATTCTGCCTGCCCACAGGAACACTTTTTCCAATTCCTTAATGAACTGGATGCACTTTTGCTCATCAGATTTACTACTTCTGACATCATGCCATTGCTGCACCAAGGAGCTTTCAAGCTAATTAAATAAACGCTATTTCAGAACTGTAGTGAAGAGACAAAAACGGAGTCAGCAGACAGAGGACACTTCATAAATAAGTTTCCCAAATGCCTATTGCCTTTATTCAGAAAAAAAGCATTGTTGGTTTGTTAGATTAAGCAGATCAGGTAGTACGACTTCGAAGGGTTTTGTTTAGTTTGTTTGGAAGAAGGTGTAATTTCAGCGGGGACTTGCATGAAAGCTCGCTATTCAACAGGTACAGTTAATAAGGAGAGAATTCTCCAGTACAGTAATGCATTGGAGAACAGGACATGGCACGTGACCATGGTGAAAAAAGATGGGCAATGGTTTGTTACCCAGACTGCTAGGATATCATCTGGAAGACCACAGCACAAAAGAAAAACAAACTTAAAACCACACACACACAATCATAGAAGAAAACAAACCAAAACACATTTATTTCCTCCCCAAAAGCCCCAAAAGCTGCTTCTAATGAGGAGCATAACAAGACCAGCACACTGAAATGGGAATGTCACATCAAATCAATTCCCTAAGAGCCACTCAAAACACTAGGTTACAAAATCAAAAGTTTGTAATGAAAAACACAGCTTCTATGCTCCCACCAAGTTCAGTACTGTAATGCGTTCTAAAACCAAGTGGAGGTATTTATTGAACACCAACACTAAGCCACACCTGTATGGTGACAGTGATGTCTCTAGCCCAGCACCTCTATGGTGAGAGTGATGCTCCTAGCCCAGCAAATTTCAGCCTAAATGGCTGAGAGACTGCATGCAGCATTTCAGCCTGGTAACAGAAGCCTCCAAAGAAGAGGAACAAACACAAAGACAAGGAGTTACCAACCCAAATACCCAGGTACTTCGGCAAAACATACCAGTAATGCCCAGGGCTTCATGTGGGATCGACACAAACCACTGCACGATCTGCAAGTTGAGACAGAGCTGGAGGAGCCGGGCAGTGACCGCAGACCAGTGGGGGTCAGCCCTCTCCCAGCAGCTCCTGAGCTCCGTGCCAACCAGCCTGCTGCCTGAACCAGCCCCAAGCACCCCTGTCGATGGAGACTGATGTTGTCAAACACGAATACTTGAGGACATTGAGGAAGACGGATCCACCCGCATCAGCAGACTAAATTTAGTTTTATGTGGTCTTCAAGAAGCTCTAAAGCCAAACAAGTTTAAGATGTGTGTACAATGAGCACTCTGAGACATGACTTATTAAATACTGTCCCCAAAATACATGGCTTACTAAATACAGCCCCAAAAATGCTGTGGCCAGCAGGAAAACCATTTGAATCAGGAGGAACACACTATTTAAGAAACAGCAGTACAGACTCCAGTAAGCCCTCAGAGAGGCAGGGGAAGGATCCCACTTCTCAGATTTGAATTTCACATCTGGGAAATGTGAGTCATCACATCCACATTGGTACAAATCCAGAAACCACAGGAAGGAAGGAAGGAAGCTTTGAATTGGGGGGGGGAAGACAGGGTACTGATTCCATTTTGAACAAAGGGGGAGAGAGAGAGGTCAGCACTGTCCTGCTGAGGACTGTGCGTGGGGAGTTACATTCCCAACTTCAAAGCTACTTTCAGGTCCTATGCAAAAAAGAGGATGCAAGAGCAAGGCAGCTGTGAGCTGAAACATCTCCATTTTTGTACCCCAGACTTACCCCTAGGATTCTATGCAACAGCTGGGAAACATCTTTCATTTTTTAAATACGCTTAGACAATGTTTTGTTCTCCTATCTGTCTCCTGTCTGGAACTTTGCTTCCAACTTCCTAAACAAGAACTGAAATTTCTTTTGCTGTATTTTTATCTGCCTTCTTATCTAATGCTCGGAATGAACGCAAGAGATGCTTACAAACATTATGTACGCTGCTACTCCAGAAGAAATGGAGCGTAAGTGGTGTGTGTAGGCAAACACCCAAGGACACCAACAAACATGGCTAAGGAAACCCAGAAGTTCAGTCATGTCTCTGGGCAAGCTGTGAACATCATTCTGATGGCATCACCAAGTGTCAAGACCAGAAGAGGCATTTTCTTCTGTGCTCCTCAGAAGCACAGGCCAGCTCTTGACTAGCAGAAGGAAAATTTACAACTCCCAGCCCCCCCACCCCAAGTGCACAAACAACTCTGAGAGCTGGCAAGGGAAGGGTGACAAATTAGTTTTCCATTAGTAACCCACCAGTGAGTTAAAACAGCAGTAACGTGCATTATAGCTAACTATCCACACATGGCTTAGGGCTGCACATTACCATTACTTCTGGGTGCTGTTTCCACGATCTGGCAGCAACTAATGCACTTAACATTCAGAAAGCATTCAAAGACAATATTCCACAGAAACCTAACATTCTTGTGACAACCACAGCAACTAATGAAAATTATGTTTAATAGTTAAAAGCATTTTCTCTCTAGGAGTCCAATTTATCTCAGATGCACTGCTTTCACATTAATTTTAACCCAATTCAGAGACAGACTCACCCAACTTAACTACGTGCCAACTCGCAAACCTGTTTGCTGCAGCATGCAAGGTGTTGGCACATCCACTACACACACTGGGCACACAACACATGAAGAGAGACCGTGGCTACACACACCTGCTCACAGTTGTGTGATTCACATCGCACCCTGAAACAGCATTCACACCAGAGCCAGTAAGATCATCTTACAATAAAAACATGAGAAAAGGAGAGAAAGAGTCCATTAGTCCTCTGGTAACATGTGGTAACACTGACTGAAAAAAGCCGGCACTAAAGACCACTTCATTTACTGCCTTCTCAGTTCATTACCCCATCAGATGAAACAAGCAGAAACTAATAAATATGGCACAGAACACAAACTACAGAGGAAAAGTGCCACTCCATGTTAGGAGTTCCAAGGAAAAGAAGCAAGCACACGCTGCTCTGTGGACAACCTGCAGCTCTCCGACACTGAACTACAGCCGAGAAGCAACTTTTCAGTAGCTTTTGTACTGTAAGCAGAGCAACTGATTAAATTCACTAATGAAGAGTAAACTCATCCCAGCTCACCAACGAAATGCACTGTCTCCTCGGCAATGTGGCACTGCCACAGTCCTCAGGCTCTGGGGACTAGTCTGCCACAAACTGCTGGCTCATCTTACTACTGAAGAGTTATCTTGCAGCTGAAGGGATGCTCTGCTGCCTCTGGGGCCAGCACAGCCTCCAGTCCAGCAGGGATAAAGCCATGGATCTTGTCTTTACAGTAAAAGAAAAGCTGCTGCGTGTGCCTCCAGGCTGTTCCCAGATTCTGCAGGATCCTGGTCGGTGGTGCTACAGCACCTGACAGGCACCATGTGAACAGCCAGGCGTGCAGAACAAACTCCCCTCCAGCACCGAAAACAGAGAACACTTCTTCCAAAAGCAGGAGAAGGGGCCTTAGCTCCAAAGATTTTGCGCTCAGTGCACAGCCCCTGCAAAAAGTCTCTGCAGCCCCCAGCTGAGGCGCATGAGACCCCGCAAAAGAAATGCAGCTGCAATTTCCTGGGCTGCCTGCATTTGTGCCCAGTTCCCACCTACCACATCACAGCAAATGCAGGCAGCTTCCAAGCAGAAAGCAAAGCTGTCCTCACAGCTCAGTAAGCCAAACGGCAAACATCTTCGGTTTCTGTGCAGAAAAAACTGAGTGAACAGCCTGCATGATGTGGGTGTTTGTTTTAAAGGATTACACCTTCCAGATTCCTCCACGCCACAGGCTGGGAGCCTGCTGCATGCGGAAAAGCTGCAGCTTGCAGCTTTGCTGCTCACAGCCACATTTATACGTGCCAATTAACACAGGCAACAATACAGCACACTAAAGGTGTACTTGGCTCTCCTAGGGCTGCTGGCAAGAAACACCTTTCCTCTTAAAAAGAATGGATAAAACGAAGGTTTTTTAAATCTACATTTTTACATCTACTTTTTTTTTTTTTTTGCATCTATGCAAGACGGTACAACAATCCAAACCGCAATTGTAAAAAAAAGGAAAAAAAAAAAACGTAGAAATGGCATTTTTCTTAACTCAATTTCTTGTTGTAGGTTAGAAGAAAAGAACAAGTGTTTTTTCTCTGTCGAGTAAAGATGCAATAGCAATTACTCCTCCAAGTTCTGCGAACAGTGGAGCATGCCATCATCCTCTAAACACACACACATGTGCTGCCCAGAAGCTGATGTCCGCTAAGAGCATTCTTAGTGACTGCAATGGGATCGCAACAGAGAAACAAGGTGTATAAATTGTGAGAACAAGTCCTAAAAGTACCTGCAAAAGCAGCAATGTGTTTCAGACTGAAATAAATCACAGCAGATTATAGGAAGCTTATGCTCCACTGAGTGCTGGGTCTCACAGTACCAGCTACAACAGTGCTGCTTGCATAATCACGTCTGCCATGCAGAATGCAACAGCAGGTCCACCCCACATTCAAGAAAGTATTTAGCATCATATGCACATGTAAAAGGGAGTAAGTTGCATGCAGGTGACAGTCACACCCTCTGGGACCAGAGGCACCTCTTGAAGTTCAATCTTCCCTTCCAGAATTTTAGCCACCTGCTCCATATAACCTAATTCATAAAATCCTTAAGATACTTAGGTCTATTTTCCAGGGGAGGGAGGGCAAAAAA
>VXAV01008924.1:648748-674061 GCA_013399715.1 Alectura lathami | reverse complement strand
TTTTTTTTTTTTTCCCAGTCAAGGGCAGTTCAGGATGTTAATTTAAAAACTGGTCAACCTGTGCTGTACGGAGTAGAACTACTTCCTTTCCTGAGACCTGATTTTACAGGATTTTATGCAAGTGTAGATTGAATCCTCAGCTGCCACCGTTCCTCCACCACAATGAGTGAAAGGTTAATACATTGCAAACGTACCCGGGATAATCTTGAGCAGTAATTTAGTCTGTTTATTGTATCCAGAGGATTAATTCACAAATGCATTAAGCAAAACAAGAAATAATACACACTTCATATTGTCTCCCTCACACTGTAGTTTCATTTAATTAGCCACTGAAACAACCAGCTGAAAGCCTTCCCTCTGCCTCGTTGTTTGAATCATGAATTTTAAAGACTTTTGAGAGAAAGACTCAGGAGGTGAAACAGCAGGACTTCTGACGTTATTTACAAGCTCTGTACTGGAAACTATTTCAGTGTCTGCAGCCATGAAACTTAGCCTGTAATTTCATCGTTTGAGACCAAATGACAGGAGAGCGAATGCTGTCATCGCCCCACTAAACAGTGGTAACATTCTCCATTGTCTGTGCTTACTTGAAAAATGGATGAAGAAATAACTGACATTAGAGCCAGCTATCAACTACAGGTTGTCCCGTGAAAGAAGAGGTTAATATCTGCACTAAAATACATGCACTGTACAGGATCTGTCTACGATAATTGTGTTCATTACAGTAATAGTTCTGAAGATTGCTTATAACTGATGGCAGCTCACAGTGCATCTGGGCAACACCAGCACAAGCAGCAAGATGCCCCTTGGCTGCAGCGCTGAGGATGCTGTGGCATGGAAGTAGTCCTTCAGCGAGCCCATCCTGAACAGAAATATCTTAGTAGCAGATTTAATGCATGTCCTTTTAAAATTTGTGATGTTTCTGGATTTAGAAAGACACGGGACAAAAATACAAGTAAAATAAGAAATGTTACTCCAGTTCAAATCCTTTATCCGTTTGTTTGGGTTTTTTTTGGTAGCTCTTTGACGCATACCCTTTTGAGGAAAAATTGTGGGTCTCCCCACCTCTTCCCTGCTGTTTTGACCTTTCAAAATGTCCAGGGCAGCAGTGCTCCAGCTGTGAGATGTGAGAGGCTATTGATTCTGTTCCTATATGGGCATACGCAACCCCACACCTCTATCTCATAGGGCACATGCGAGCACAACGCTGAGCTAGCGCTCTGGTGTAAGCAGGAAAATGCTCTTGTCTTCATCATGTTATACTTTCCTGGTATATAACAGTTTTTAACTGCATAGAAGATTGTGAGTGTCCCTTTGCCTTTTTTTTTCTCAGTGTAAAGAACATACATATATGTATTTCATCAGATCTTGCTTTATTGCTAAAGCATTGTGCATTCCTGAGTAGTGCTACTGATGTTGAAAAGACCTGAGAATGGAATAAATTTGATAATGAAGGGTTTTTTTTTTTTTTTAAGAGAAAACAAACAAGCAAACAAAAGAAAACAAACAAACAAAAAAAAACAGGAAGTCGAATATTCAGTAGTTAAAAAAAATGAATATTTTTTGTGGTCAGGATAATCAGTGCGAATATAAAGTTTCAGATCAGGTATTTGTATTTACATCTTACTGTTGGTGGTTCTTTTGGTAGTACACAGATTTGTCTTGACAGTAAGATGAACCTAGAAGGTGTAGGCATTTGGAATATGTGAGATGTACAGATGAAAGTAATCTTGCAAGGCTTTTCTTTGAGCTTCATAAACTTCTGGAAACATTGAGCAAAGTATCTTTTGTTGAGGCGTTTCCAACTTTGCTGTTAGGAGGTAGTATAGCTTGCTCAACAGGGCACTGGTCTAGGCTCAGATGTTTAGCATTTATTCCTTTTTCAGCTGCTGTGAGAAAATGAATGTGCCATTTCATCTCTGCATGCCTCTCTCACCCTGCTGTCCCTCTGGTCTATTTAGAGTGTATGCTCTTCTGAGCTGGAGCCTTTTTTTTTTTCTTTTTTTTGAGAGGTATACGTGCTGTGTGAAACAGTGCAGCGGCAATTCTGTCATCTCCTCTAGGGACTACTGTAAAATGAAACCTAAAGAAGTGATACATTGCATATACGTTGTTGTTATTCAATAGCATCTGAACTTCACTATATATGGCGATGTACATATAGAGGTCAGTATCCCAAAGATCTAACTGAAGATCTAACTCTAGTACTGAAGGCCCAGCACACCCAAGAGACCTTACACAAACAGTGGGGAATTTCCCGTTTTATCTGGAAGTTTCATGGAATAGTTGTGTTGCAAAGTTTGCATGAAAGCAAAAACAACTGGGAAGTCATTGAGAGAGCTGCATGGCAGGCATACTGACTTCAGAACTCACATTGGACTTCCTTTGGCAATTAGATGTATTTGGTAGTTTTAAAACAGTCATGCTCGTAATCAATAACTAATCTTCCAGTCATTGTTTGCACAAATGAAAAATAATTTTAACGCTTAAATATCTGGCCATAGAGTTTAATTCTAGTGATGACTTGTTACAGCAGTGTAATGAATGAAGGCAGTAATGTGCCTGACTGACAAGAAGCAGTGGTCATAACTGACACGCTCATCATTCATTTTGTGATTTGTTCATCTTTCTACCTCAATAGCAGTATCTCATCTCATTATGCTGGCAAGAAAAAAAATGTGGCAGACAGTTTATTAACATGTGAAGAATTGGTGTTTGATGAAGATACATTGTAAGACAGGTAAATATTCTGCTCACCAGCCAATTAATATTCACAGAGTGCATTTCATGCTGAGATCAGAGCTAGAAAGGATGGACTGTTTTTCAGAATTCCTCAATGCATGTGTGTGGATTTTTCATCAAGATACTTTTACATGACTGATTACTTAAAATACATCAATAACCAAAGCATCTGCCTTTACCTGCCTTATGCACTGCACTATAACAACTGTTATAAAATAGCTGGTTATGCAGAGACTCATGAAATGAGTTCCAGACATGAAAGAGCAAAAAGAGAGAACTGAAGAATTTGGTAGGAAATGGCACCATGGATTGCAGAGTCAGACAGTGGGTGAGTCTGGAAGGGGCCTCTTGGGATCATCTGGTCCAACCCCTGTGCACAAGCAGAGTCAGCTACAGCAGGTAGCCCAGGATGGTGTCCAGTCAGGGTTTGAGTATCTCCAAGGACAGAGACTCCACAGCCTCTCTGGGTGACCTGTGCCAGTGTTTGACCACCCTTACAGTAATTAAAAAAAAAAAAAAAAAAAAGTGTTTTATTGAATACAGGTGGAATTTCATGTGTTTAAAATTGTGCCTGTTACCTGCTCTGCTCTCAGTGGGCACTAAAGGGAGTCTGGCTTCTTCTTCTTCATTCCCTCCCACCTGATGCTGATAGACATTGATGAAATCCCCTCGAGCCTTCCCTTCTCCAGGCTGAGGAGCAGTCCCAGCTCTCTCTCAGCCTTTCCTTGCAGGACAGGTGCTCCAGGCCCTTTGTCATCTTGGTGGCCCTGCCTTGTACTCTCTCTAGCAGAATTCCAGATGGATCAACAGATGCAGGTCCTGGAGGTGATGTCCCTGGTGCAGCAGCACAGAAGGTGCTGAACGGTAACCACCATCTGGGAGCAGGAAATGAGATCCTGATGGCATATTCATGATGGTACCTCAGGCAAGTCACAAACAGAGCAAATGGCGAAGGTGGCAGGGTTTGCAGTGGTAGCAGCAGCAGGTTTTTATGTTTGGTTGTTGCTTCTGGTGACAGTGACCATAATTCACATTAATAAAATAAAAATAAATTGACTGCTTTGGTGCATTTTTACACCATTACCTTATTTTTCTCATAACTGCATGACAGTGAATCAATTCGTGAAGAAACTCTTGTGCTTGGTGGCAAAGCTTAGAAGGTGGCTAGTTTTAAAGGAAAGGCACAGCACATGGGGAAGGGAGAAGGGGTAAACTGGATTTGTAAGGAAATGATCTCAGAGGGAATTGAGAGCAGAAGAACAAAGAGAGTAAAACCCCCACAACAAAGAAGCCCACAAATGGCAGATGAGCGAGGCGGTGCCCCTCTGCAACAAGCAGAACCGTGCTTTAGGCCCCCAAGCACACACATGGCCCAGCCGAGGAGCAGGCTGATGGCCTCAGCAGCTGGTCTGGACAGGAGATGTTTCTTCTGTGGCTCACGCTCGTGGGTCCCCCAGGCACCTGGGGGGTCACAAATGGCACCAAGTGGCAGCCGTTATGTTGCTGAATTGCAGCACTGTGCTCTTTAGAGAGATTCCTGACATTCTGTGATGGAATTATGGATTATCTATGTATTGTCTTACTGAAACTGTAAGTGATTAATTATTTTCAGGTTTTGATTTCCACTATTTGTGATGCATTTAAATAATAAGTACAGTATTTTTGGCAGCTGCTTTTAACATTCCCTATTTTCATGCCATAACATTTACTACATCCAGCTAGAAGCAGTTTCTCACTGAATTCCTTATTGGCCAGCAGTGTTCCTCATGTGATTTGCATCACTGTAAATGTGAACAGACTGAAAAAGGCCAATTAAAAAGGGTTGTTTGGCAAACATCCCCTTTTTCTTTATGGGTGTTCTTGCACTGCAATCTGGAAGACAAGGAAAGCAGCAAAGAGCATAAAATGTAACAGGGGAGCACTGAGCCTGTCACTTGTTTTTCTGTTTGAGTATTGGTTCTACCTGGAAATTGGAATTAAATATATACCTACATAACGCCTCCCATCTGAGAATTTCTAAGGACTTAATTAGACCTTTCTGCACTCTTGTAAGGCTGTTTCTATTCACTTTGTAGGTGGCTAGCATGGAGATGGTAAATAATTTATTGGCAGATCTATGAGACATGGCCACTCATCTGTTTTACTTGACTGCTAGCTTATGTAGCTTGTAAAAATAAACCTCTATTTGTTATTATCTGTTGCTCCTAAGGGAAATGTTGCCATCTAAATAATAACAACAACAACAACATAAAAAGCCCTTAAATAAATTTTTGATGAAAAAAAGAATAGTTGGCAATTAGAGTTTTAAAATTTGTATCTAGATGATTTTTTCTGTTTTCTCACTACGTTTCATACTTCTGGAAGTGGCAAATTTGGCTTCTGCCTAGATTTTGCTTGAGAAAGCAAAATAATCATTATCAAAATAATACAGTCGCTGTGTAGGATCCGGTAAGGTCAGCCAGGCAATCTATGTTGAAATCTTACTGTCTGAAGCATTATGCAGAATTCTCTCCCTTTCTCCTAAATTCTGTGGGATTGCTATTCATATAGTTTTTCATCTTTTAATGTATTAGAAAAGGGGCTGTAGGATCCCACTGACTTTATTTGGGTAATCCGATATGACTGCAGTCTGCTGAGCATTTCAGAACTTCCCTCTTCACAGTCATCTGCACAGGTTGACCTCAGTCCTGGATGCATTTAGTGGTGAGGTGGCAATATTCAGCATCTTCCCACAGCCTGGTGACCTCTGGAAGCTGTAAATATCTTCTGGCAACTAACATCAATATAGAGAAGTTTGGAGAAGGAGACGTGAAAATTGCTCGCAGTCATATCTGTGCCCCAGAGCGTTTCATTTCTGGAGGCTTGTGTGGGGTGCTCTGCTGTAAGCTTCTCTTGTACTCAAAGCCAAGAATACAGATTTTCACTTTTGTTTCAAATTACATAGGATAAAACTGCTTTCTTAGGGTCTTTTCATTAGTCTGGTAAGATGTTTACAGGTCACTGACTTCAATAATAGCCAAAGACATTAAAGAGACGGCATGGGCAGATCAGGAACCCTTCAATATTTTCTCTACTCACACGCTCTCTGGCAAATCCTTCTTGGATTACACAGTAGTTGCTTGGTGTCAAAGTTAAATCATTTTCTTATTTTTAAATCAATTTAGAGAAAGAGCTACATTTCAGCATTTTGGGGAGTTAAACATTACGGAATGTATTTATCCTTGTTCCATTTACAGAGAAAAAACACTACTCTCTAAGTCCATAATTGCTATGATTAGTGGAACGTCTGCTGCAAATTCCAGGCAACAATTTTTTGCCCTGACTGTTACAAGAATGTTCAAAAATTGCAATGGATGTGCATTGACTTAACTCGTAATACACCTGTAAGGGCAGAAGTCCATCAGTTAAAGAATTTGTCATGGCTCAGTTACTTTATGAGTGTATATATTTAAAAGAATTCAAAGTAGAATTTTAAAAGTGAAAATTAGTTGTCATCGATACATTTAATATTGAATTTGAACCTGTAACCAACACATTGACTTCAGTGGGATTGCGTTGGTTCAAGTCAATGGCAAACAAGTCTCTTAAGAGCAAGAAGAGCCTCCTTAAAAGAAACCGCAGTGCTGTGTAAGCATATGCTGGAGCATTTGGTCTTTCTGCATATCACCTCTTATGAAGGGATCCTCGTATCAGATGGAATGATAAAATGCATTACCTTTTCTTTTCCTTCTCTCTAAAAGAGCAGTGAAACTAGCAGTCCAGGTCAGTTCCCATTACAGCAGTAATTACACAGGGAGAGCTGGACTGTGGCCTGAGTGACTATGTGAGTGATCAAGAGATATGTATTATTGGAACGTACAGTTATGCTGTGAGAAATTTTGCTTTAATTCTCTTCAAAGGCTTCAGGCATCTCAGTGAAAACAAGAAATCATAATAGTCTTATGAACACACAGGAATTTATCAAAGCCCTCATCATTGGATGCTGATTTTTCACTGCTTGTAAATAGATACATGAATAATTTATTCATTTCATTTTATAATCAAACAGTCCTGTGTTTTTTTTTGGTTTTGTTTTGTTTTTGTTTTGTTTTTTTTTCCCTGTCTAACTTGACATAGTAGGAGTAATTTCAGTCTGTGTTTCTGCCTGGGGCCTATTGCTTTTACTCTTGAATTCACATCCATGAGTTCATATCCATCAGTTCTGTGACCAACCAAGGACCGGGGGTCTTTGGGCTAGGTAAGAGGGCTACAGGCCTTCCATCCCTGATCAGCTTGCAGAGTAAATGAGTCAACACAAGGAGATTACAAGGAGTGAATCAGTGCGGTGTTGGCAAATATCACATTTACTTATTTTCAAAATTATAGCTGGAGTTTTGTTACGATGAGAGAGTTGTTTACAGTGTAGTAAAGCAAATGGAAGCTGATAAAATGGAAAGAAGATGGAAGCTGTGAAATGTTTTGGACTCCTCAGTATGTGAAACCAGAACACACTGGAGAGTGTCCAGCAGGGCCATGAAAATGCTGAAGGCCTGGAGCACCTCTTCTGTGAGGAGAGGGTGAGAGAGCTGGGGCTGCCCAGCTGGAGAAGGGGAGGCTCAGGGGGATCTCAGCCATGTCCATAAATACCTGAAGAGAGGATGCCAAGAGGATGGAGCCAGGCTCTGCTCAGTGGTGCCCAGTGCCAGACCAGAGGCCGTGGGCACAAACTGGGGCACAGGAGGCTCCCTCTGAGCACCAGGCAGCACTGCTGTGCTGTGCGGGTGCTGGAGCACTGGCACAGGGTGCCCAGAGGCTGTGGGGTCTCCTCCTTGGAGACCCTCAGAAGCCGCCTGGACATGGGCCTGGGCACCCTGCTCTGGGTGTCTCTGCTGGGGCAGGGGCTGGGCCAGGTGGGCTCAGAGGGCCCTGCCAGCCCCCAGCCACCCTGGGATCCTGTGATAAAACCAGGAAGAAGAGGCAGAGATAAATGAACTCAAAGGAATTGCAAGTAGAAAGGGAGTCAGGTGGAGAATGGCCAGAAAGTCACAAACCCCACACTGGTGCTTCTGCTGCAGTGTCTGGTAGGGCAGCAGCTTCTCCTTTTTCTTTAGCCTTCAATCTACTTTGAGGCCTTGAGTGACTCCTCACCAGCATCATTTGTGCTCCCTGAGACCACACAGCTCGAGGAAGCTCAGCCCTTTCTGTGCCTGTGTGCCCCGGAGAGACCAATTTGTTCCTGCCTAGGAGTAGCTGTGGCTCCTCCCAGCTTGCTTCTGCCCCTGGGTGACAAGGGCTCCTGACAGCCACTGTGATGTAGTGCTGGGTTATCTCAGGTTATCTGGAAAACTGCTGTGAAACAGCACATCGTTGTGATGAACTGAGGCTCATAAGTAAAGGCAGAATCAAAAGGCTTTTCTCCACACAGGTAACAGCAAGGAGAGGACTCATAACTAAGCAGTAACTAGTCATCAGAGCAGGTATAAATAGTTGATACTAGGTCTCACAACTATAAAGAATAAGGTTCTGTGGAATTAGGAACAGAAGGAAGTGCCACTCATGTGGGTTATTGTCCAGATTTTCATGATTGGACTCTGGTAGTCTTAAAGGAAAATGGATGCATACTGTTACAGGGAAATTAGTCTCTCCAGGGGAGTGCAGCTTTCCCCTAGTGTGAAGTTTTGCTGCTGTGTGCACGCTCAAGTCAATTAACCTAAAACCTACAAGTGGCACATGCCATGGCTCTGTGCAGTTATTGTATGGAACTTTATACAGTTGCGTGTGGATTTAATAATAAACAGCACAGGAATGGATTCAAGTTTATTTTTCTCTTTAAATATTTGTATTCCTATGATGGAATATTGCCCATTTTTCTCGGTAGGTGCCAGCTTGCATGATGACCTCAGTAAATACTTCTGGTTTCATCATTCTCAAGGGGACACGATGACAGTTCAGGATCCAAACCAGATGAATCTCTGTGCTGCTGTTTGGACTGTTGTCTCCTATATAATTGCTGACATGGAGGAGATGTTGCCAAGGTAATAAAGCAGCAAGAAAGAAGATTTCTGTTCATCAGTAAAGACTGTGAGTCCACTAGTGCATGTGTTCTACAGCAGTTGGTGTTTCCTTTTTTCAGCCTGATTTTGCACATTATTATGTCTGTTTTCCTCAAAGCACACACATTCTTAGTTCTTTTTGCTGTTTTAATGCTTTCCGTTTGTGATTTTCACTTCAAGTTTCCTAAGTACTTCTGAAATTTCTGATTGAAGTATGGTATCTCTTTGGAATAGTAAAATAATCATTTGTATGCAAACTGATCCTGTGCAGCAGGAAAAATATAACAAAATAAATTTGTTGCATCAGAATATATGTTGTGTTGAGTTAGTGTACATATTTAAGGGTTTATTTTCTGTCTTCCAATCTCTGCATTCAAATGATATACAGTTAACAAAACAGCCTTTTCTTTTTACTCTTTTAAGGTAATAATGTAGCTTTGAGGCCTAGTACAAGTTAATCTGGGCTGTTTTATTGCTAATATATGGTAAAACGGTCAGTTGGCGGTCAAATTGGTAAAATAGTTTGGCTTTTAATAGTTCAGTCAGCTCCTGCTGTTAAATCTTCATAAAGATTGCTTCATGCAAGACTCAGATAAACCAGGACAGAGGCTAGGAAGTCAATAACAGGACTTCCAGATTTCTGGGAGTAGCTCCTGTGTTTCTTTGGTCACCTCTCCGTGGAACTCTGTGCCTTGTTTGTTTGTTTTTTTTCTGGTGGAAAACTCTCCACAGTGACATGTGGAGAATTGCATGCAGCAGTTTTGCTCTGAAATGCTGTGATGTTTCAGGAATGGCCACCACAGCTGTGCTCTGTGACCTTCACTACCTGCCAGCTGATGTCCAAATGAAGTGTAAAAGCAGATTTTGATTCCTGCTGCTGAAGCCACTCGTGGAGCCAGCGTCTTCACTGGGATGCTTTCCTCTGCTGGAATGGAGGCGAGAGGAAACTCGTACATGGGCATTTTCGCAGAGGAATCAATTGGGGAATTTGATTCTTACATACTTTGTTTTTGTTTGTTTGTTGTTGTTGTTGTTTTGTTTTCCTGCTGAAAGATTGTGTATATTCAAAGTTTCAGCAGTGTCAGAAGATAAGATGTAACTGGTGTTGGGAAACATTATCAGGCATTTGATTTCTTCTCATTTCTTTGTGACATGGTGATTGTGCTTTTAAGTTTTGCAACAAGCACAGTTACTGGTGTGACTAACTGCTGCAATCCAATCAACACAAAACAGCTAATGTAACAAACAGCACAGAGTGTTAAACTGAATGGCAGCCAGTCTCTGGTGCTGTTAATCAGTTCTGTAGCTGAGCAATAGCTCAGTGATGAGCCATTTATTTTTATGGCGTTAATAACTGTGATACCTGTTTACCATGATAAACCTCCTTGTAGTGGTTTTACATCCTTTATTACATATTTCAATTTTCCCTCCAAATCACTTCATGAACATAAAAGCTGCCTAGAGATACTCTGCTGTTTCTTTTTAAAGAGAATATTTTAAGAAAGTTAGCAAAAATTTCCTCTGCTTTCGAGGCATGATGTGTGTATTTTTTCTTACTTCTTTGACAAGAGAATAGCTAGTGGTGCTCACCTCTGATGGACCCTCAGCTGCCTCTGAATGCAGCCTTTGACCTTCACAGAACATTACTGGATGCTTCTTCAATTTTGTTCCACATCCTTTTTCCTTGAGATATGCTGTTCTGCACATTGGAGGTTCAGAGGGGTTTTCAGTAAAGTTATATTTATTGTTGCAAGTCTTCACCTGTGCTCACTTCAAAACGAAGCTTGTATGTTTTCTCTATTGGTGGATTAAAACCTAAGTCAGGTCTTTTGACATCTTTGGAGTTAGGACTGTTCTCTGGAGAGGACAATGCTGCTGTATGCACATTGACTCCAAAATACGTCCCAAGATACACTTGCTGGCTCCTAGGTTAAATGAGGTAAACCATAAAAATTCAGATCATGGTGCCCCTGAAGGAAATTTAACCTTCACAGCAACTTTGGATACATAACTCAGGAGAAAGTATTTGCAGAGCAGATTTAAAAAAAATAAATTAAAAAAATCAATAATCAAAATTACAATCTTCTTTTTATATTAACAGTGAAATCAAAACTCTTACATTTCTCAAATTGAAAACCAAAGATTTTTTTTTCCTTAAAACAGCTGTTTTTGATTAAACTAAGACGTGGTCTTTTTGATTCCCCTGTTCTACCTTGTCTGGTCTGTTAATAGTTCCCAGATCTTAAATTTCAGATGTTCACAGTGCTCTCCTGATAACCTTGCCTGTTGAGATGTACCTCTCAAAAATTTCCATAAAGAGAGAGATGTTAATAAATTTCTTTCCTTTCCCAGTGGGTTTTTGTACCTGCTGTGCAATAGCTCATCTTTATCCCTGCCCGGTCTAGCAATTACGCTGTTTCAATTGCTGGCAATTAAACACATATAGGATGGTCAATTTTCAATTCTAGAACACTTCTTAAGAGATCCAGGTATGCCCACATAGCCTGACTTTCCACCTGTGTGCCATCTCTGATGTTTGAGTAACTCCATTGTCTTATTTTAGATGAGAAGGTAATTGCTGAGGGTATTATTTCTATTGCTGTTATTGTCAGGATCAGCTGTCATAAATATGTGCTTTCTGTAAGTATTTTGATGACATTCTAAGATACAGAGACCATGTGTATGTTTCCCTCTGAAAAAATAAAATACTGTCAGCTTTGGACTAGATTGCTTTCTGCCTGCGAAGGTCTGTGCACTCAGAGCTGTAAAAAGAGCAGTAGTATTTAAATATGTGTCAAAAAATTTAAATTTCAAATAAACATTTTCCTGAAGGTATTACAAATCTCTTGCATCTGGTGAGAAGAAGGGAGGCCCCTGGGTAGGCTTCCTTTCTGCTACAACTCAGAGCTTTCAGACGCAGTTACAGAGGGACGAGTCAGATACATAATTCATTTACCCAAGTAGACGATAGCACAAATGCTGATGAAAAGTCTCTTTTTAGTTCTACATAATGTAACGTCGGTAATTTTGCCAGTAATAAAAGAAGAAATACAGGCTCAGAAACCGAGCTGCTGCTTTCGTCCTTTGTGTGTCAAAACGTTACTGGAGTTTTACTGCCACTCTCTGAATGATTTAGTTTTATGTGATCCCCCAAGATTTTTACCTCTGTTAAAACAATTAAAAACAAAGAAAGTGAGCTATTCCCTGGGACAAGAGATGAAGCTGTGCTTCTTCTGCCGTTTCACTGCAAACATTTCTAGCTGTATATTTACTTAGTATGCTTCCCCCATAACAGTTTGAGACACTTCCATTTGCCATGAGTAAATATCAAACTGATCTTGATATCTGTGTCTGTCTCATGAAATATACATACCATCTAAATGTGCCCAAATGATTAATTTACTGCTGTGTAATGATTAACATAAAAATCTCATCACTGCGCTGGATAGAAATGTTACCACTAATTGCTGGTTGAAGTGAACAATGTTTTCTGCATAGAAATTAATGATGCATGCATCGCAGCTCACTCTTGAATGGGAAAACTCAAGACTTTCTGGAAGAAAATCTTGAATTTTTTTCTTCCCTTTTCCGCTAAATGGTACGGGAGCCTAATCATGAATAATAGAAAGGAGTAATATTTTGTACAGTTACTTCTGGAAGCTCCAGACTATTTGCATGAAGGTTTGGCCAGCTATGGGTAGGCACAGTTGTTTCATAAATACATTGTGCTGGCACCTGGTGGAGGCCTTTAGGCACCTCCTTTCTTATTAACCCTCTCTGGCCCTGGAGGAGGGACCTCCATGACAGCTTTATATCCAGCTCTGTCTTTGGCTTGCAGTTTGACTTCATCTCAGGATGGACCAGACTCCTTTAGTTTGTGTAGTTTTTCCTTTCCACATCATTTTGGTCTTTCACTCTGTCTTCCTCGGTGTCTGTACAGTGTACTGAAAAAATCTGCATGTTCTGTGCCTTGGGGCTCCGGAACTGCAAGATGCAGTGAAGATGACTCTGAGGAGCCCAAGGGTGAGAGCTCCATCAGGGCCTCCACTTGCTGCTGTCCCTGGCCTACGTTACCAGCGGGCAGAGCTTTGTGGTCAGTGCAGTGAGTTTTCATCACCAGGCAGGATTTTCTAAAGGTGAAAAACAAGTGTGTGGAAACAAATGAGGGAAGCTCCAGAGGAGAGAACACAAAAATTAGAGCAAGGCAACACAGAGGCAGGAATGGTGGCTTCAAGTGCTGTTTTTCCCTCTGCTTTGCTGGCTGAGTTGAGGAGCATTACCTGAACCTACCCCAGATTCACTGGCAAATGGTGGCAGCGATGTTTGTCCTGTTCTCTCATGCTTGGTGGAGCCTGAATTAACAACACAGTATTAAAATTCCTAATGCATGTAAAATGTGAATTCATAGCAGAGGTGAGGTCCCACTGGAGGACAAGAATAAGACATTCAGGATGATTAGCCACATGAGAATTCATCTGTAAAACGTGTGTGGTTTAGTAGTTATCATTTGCATTTACATTACTTGCAATATTTGCGTTTGCATTACAGTTTGCATTTGCTATTTATCATGACAAACGGTAAGAAACGTTCCTCCTCCTGATAATGCCATTTTAAAATAGAAATTGGTCGTTAGGCGTATCTATTCTAAAGTAATGGTATTTTGCATCCAGGAAGGATGTGGAACAATTATAGTGTGTCCAATGCACACACAACACAATGTGTGTATTTAATTTCACAGCTCTGCACTGTCACACACAGGCTTAGGCTCTTTCACAAAGTCACCACAAACTACTGTTGATTTTTCAGTATTATTTTGGAAAGTCTTTTCTAACGGGAAAACAAGATAAATTAAATGGTGTTCCAAAAGCCGTGCAGCCAGTCAGTCCTAAAGCTAAGTTTAAGGTTCAGAAGTTCCTATCTGACCCAGCCTGTGCTGCCTATAAATGAGATGCTGCTTTCTTTTTATACCAACATCGTTTTGAAGCTCAAGTGTAAGATCTTGCACGAAAGTGACATTTTTGAGTCAGTATATGTAATGCTCTGGACTGAAAATTCAAGAGAGAGAAATGAGAAAGTCACTTTTATGTTTTCCATCCGCTAACAAAGTTACTGATTCTGGAAGGAAGATAAGGAGGTCTACACACTTTATATGAACCTTAAAGCATATTCAGACATACCTACACCCTTTTCCCTCTTTATGCATAGTACAGGAAAGCTTTCTTATCCTGAAGATTTCATCTTCATTTCTACTTTTTATCCAAGTGTCTACTTTGCCTGCAGAATTTGCCAAGAAATATCTGGATTTACATAATGACAACTATGTACTTAATAGGAGTTGAGATAAAAGTGCTTGCACACATCCTGATATAAAGTCCTGTGCATGCACTGAGTATCTGGGAGTCTTTGAAACTGTGATTTCCCTGAGGTTCCTTGTGGCTTGAGTTATAATTTCTGGAATATTTTGACTTTACCTTTGTGCATTCAGTATGTTACTCACCCTAAATCCTCTACACCTCTGCCTTTCCTGGGGATATTATGCCAGTGATACAGCTGCAGAGAATTCATATCTTACTGCCTATACTTAAAAGCAAATTTCCTATTTTTTTTACACTCGCAGTCTTCATGTTTGATTTTCCTTTAAACTTCTATCACTAGGACAGAAAATTATCACAGCTTGTAATATAATGCTCAATATTGAGAAACTAATGATTGCTCAAAACCAGATAACAAAATATCTACAAGTTTTAAATAAAACTGCCATGCTGTTCTTTCTGTGCCTATTATCAAGCTTTACCTCATCTGTAAATTAAGTTTAATAGAAGGAATTACTAGAAAGTGAGTTATGGGACATTTAGCTGTGCAGAGTTTAACAGACAGAAATCACTGCGTAGTTTCTGAATGGAAATAAAATTTTGACTGCTTTACCCCTCCAAATTGCTCATCATAGAACCAGAGAAGGCTATAAACATGTGCAGGAAAGTGCGTGCTTCTCTTCAGCAGTGATTCTCAATGCTGAGTTCTGCAGAGTATTTATTTTAAGCCTATATAATGTAGCCTGAACCTTTAACATGAAATGTCAAGAAGCAAATGCACACTAGTTGTGAATTCCTATATACCTTTTTGGAACGATAAACGGGATATAGCTCTGTTGGGAACTGAGCCTGGCTTTAATATTACTCTCCCTCCAAGCAGGGGTCCTTTTGACTCTATGGCAAGCTTATTGGAAGGATGAGTATGAGCAGTAGAAGTAATTGCTTCAAAATTTTGTCTTGTTAGGTCTTCATAAAATGAAGAAAGTGCATTTTTATGTACAAGCACCTTTAGCTTGTTAAATAGCAGAAGTTAGTTTTTGGAATGTGTAGTTGTTAAAACCTGTTTTTGTTCATCTCGTAAACAGTAGTGTTTCCACAGGTATAAGATAAAATATTTCAGTACACTCTGTAGGTACTATATGCATTAAACACCAATCCATCAGTGTGATAAAAATGAGTCTGTTTATCAGCAGGAATACATTTCTAATAATAAGGAGAATTTATCTGGCAAGTTGATAGAAGGAAGCAGACTTGATAGAAGGCAGTCTAGACTTTTGATTAAAATCTCCGTTTGGATGTGTGACATTGGGCATTCACTTGACCTCAAAGGACAAATTAGAGCAGAAGTGCACATATTTGTCTGGTGATCAAACTCCCAGCAGTGCGTGTTGGTATCAGCAGGGACTGCTCCATAGGAGTCTGCGCGGCTACAGATTTCCCTGTCCCCTACATAGAATCATGGAATCATAGGATGGCTTGGGTTGGAAGGGACCTCAAAGATCATCTAGTTCCAGCCTCTTGCCATGGGCACACTGCGAGTGCTATATGCACAGCTACAAGTACTATGTAAGCTTGAATTTACAGGGTGAGGGCCAGAAGCATTTATGGGGGATAGGTGCTGAGCCTGACCCCACGTCTTTGTGTTACAAACGAGCAACAAACCAGCTGCTGGTAGCTCAGCCACTCATACCAGCCTGGGTGGCTGCCCCTGGTCCCATGGATGATCGCTCCTCAAAGATCCTTCCAGGCAGCTAATGCAGGATCACATGGGGCTCTTTCCGCCCAGCCCCTGGGCACAAAGTCCCTTCGCATCCACGGCGCTGAAATGAGAGGAGAGTTTTCATGTCTGGTGGCCATGTGGAGGTGAATATGACTCTTATTTCCCCCCAGATAGAGGTTCAGGGAGAGCTCAGGGTCACAGACTCTTCCTCTTTCTCCCAAATAGCCTGAATTATAGTTCAAACTGCAGTACTTGTTTGTGTTTTAAACTTGGATTTGCAATGGGTTTGTAATGTGTAACATTGTCACCACACTGTGAAATCACTGAAGTGAAATACTTTTCATGTTCCATATCTCTGCGTTTCAGAACTGTGTCTAAACAAGTGGGAACAGGAATGGCTGTCAGTGGAGTGCTTGACGGTATCTTCAAAGCAGAACTGAGTAAACATTTGCTGTGTGTGCTCTATGAGGTGTCAACGAAAATTTTATCCCTCCCGTCCTCATCTGTGAAGTGATGGATGGGGAAAACCTTACGGTTCTGTGTTTCTGCCGCGGTTAGTCGCAGAGTAGCTGCTGCAGTACTTCTAAATCTGTTTGAGGTGTGAGATTATACAAGACATCAGGATTCGACAAACCTCAGAGAAGCTGGAAATGTACCAACGTTGTTTATTGCGCAGTGTTTATGATCCTTTAAAACAGAAGTGTCTGAGTTTTGCATGGTCTGCAGAAATGTTTTACTGACCAGCTAAAGCTCTGAAAGATCTCTGTTAGCTCATCGTTGTGAAATAGCAAAATGAAATTAATACCTGTTTTTTTAACTTAGCAGTTTTAGACTCCTCTATGGAAAAAAATCAGCAGCACTGTTTAAAATAACTGCAGAAATAATTCCCTCTGTTCCTTTGATTTACAATGGCTTAAAATATGAAGAAATGTAGATTTCAGCTTCAGATAAGCATTGGTCATGTCAGTAGGAATTTCTTTTAAAACATTTGCAAATGCACCCTGAAGGTATTGGGTATTCCGCACTCTAGCAGGGAAAGCAGTTACATTGGATTTATTATTTTCTCTGAAGTTATTGTGATTTCTACAAAAATCCTGCTGTTGCCATTAATCCCCAACATTCTAACAAGCTCCAAATTTACTGCCATGCTGTGCAAGTTTACTTTCTGACCACTTTTTTCCTTAGGATCAGCTCAGTCTGGTGGTTTTCACTCAGGACTGTAAACCAGGAACTCCCAAGCCCTATCCCGAATCGGTAACCATCGTGCTGGGTGGTCTTGGCACACCCTACAGGTACACCTCCTGCGCAGATGTAATTTGTGAAAAGCTACGAAAGGTCTGATTCCTCAACTAGATGCTGTCAAAAGCGTGGGATGCTGTTGGTTCTAATGAGGCATCTTTTATCCTTGGTCATAACCTGAAAGCAGCTGAGGTTTAGGCATCAGGTAATTAGGCTGCATAGGTAACTTAACTTTGCAACTAAATAACACTTCAGCTTGGCAGGAGTCTGAATACCACTGTGGCCTGACTTCACTGTGACTGATTCACGGTCTGGAATGGAAAACACATCAGAATTTGGTGTTTTTTTTGACCTCAAAACAGATTAAACCTTGGAGTTGTGGACTGTTTTTTGTAGGTTAAAAAAATTGGATTCTTTGCATGGGAAATTGTAGACTTTTCCCTTCAAAGTTCAGCACAGAGACTTCTAGAAAGTAACATCAAGAGGAAAAAGTAGAAATGTTTAGTACAAAAATCATCATGCATAGTAATATCATTAGCCTGTAAAGAAGAAATGTATTCCAAAGTTCAAGTGTTGCTTTTTTTTTTTTTCAAGAATGAGGCTTAGTACAATAATACTGCAAAGTAAGTTTAATAAAGTGTCTAATTTATTCTTAACCCAAAGTCATTTTCTTGTAGCTGCATGAAATGAGCATTACTGTAGTAAACTCAGAGAAGATTCTGCAAAAGCAAATAGGTTGCACCTTTCTGCATTATTTTGAACAGAAATCTACGTTAAGCTCACAGATTCTGCTTCTATTCATGATGGTTACTGAGCCTTTTGTACAAATAATTAGGAGCCATCCCTCATAAAGCACTTACAAGTTAAGAAAATGTCAGAGGATTTCCCTCTGTGGCCGGTTTTATTACAGATTCTTCTACTTTTGTTTGTATTCTCTTAGTAGATACAATTAATGACACTGAAGACTTCTCAGGGTATAAATTAAAGTGAGAATTTGAAGTAATGCCAGTGGCTTAAGAAGACTGTTTACTGATAACTCCACTTTCAAGCTCCCAAATACATCAATTACTTCCTTTTTCACCTGCCAACCCTTGGCTCCGATTTGATACATGGTATTAACTGCATCACTTTGCTAAAGGAAATTGCAACAGAACCTAGTTATATAAAACTGTTCTTTGCACTTTAAGGTGAAACAAAAACTCTGTCTTTAAAATGACTCATTGCCTTCAATTTTTTTTTTTTTTTTTCCAAATACTTTCTTCAAAAGTTCCTTTCAGTTTGTGTCACTGGCAATATGCATATTCACAATTCTCACAGCCAGAAGAAAGCAGCATGAGAAGAATTTATCCTTCCTGCGGGCACTCAGGTAATAAAAAGGTTTGGGGTAAAAAAGTGGAACCAACAATTACATACAACGGGCCTGAGACGCTGCTTTCCTCTAAGCTGAAATAAGGCTCCAGAAACCACCTCAGTTTGCCAGCAATGACCACCAAAAACAAGTTAATGTCATATGGCAAAGAGAAGGAATGAACACCGTATTTGTGTCTTGTATTTGGTGTGGAAGTAAAGTAAACATCTTTAGGCAAATGGGATGCATAAGGTAAGATATCAAGAAGTGCAAGTGATGAGAAATTCTGAATGTGCCCACGTGCATGAACATAGCACCAGGATACCTGAAGCACTCAACTATTCTCGTAGATGGAAAAAATAAGAAGTTGAAGACCAGAATGCCTGCATTCGGTACAACTATATAAAAAGTAAGAAGTTTGAAACCAGGAAATACTCCAGTTGCCTCAGATGTTGTTACAGGCCCAAGACTTAAGCTGGCTGGTGGCAGGCTTGGAAGTTTAAAGCAGCTTTAAGCAGACCTGAGCCAGCTGGGTGGAAGAAGTGCATAACTGATGGGTTCATTATCGTTCAACACCCAAGTAGGTGAAAATGAGGTGATCTCGGTGTACTTTTATTAGAATTTTGGTTCAAGGAAAATTGGGAACAACAATCCCTGATGCCAGAAGAACTGTTGAACCAAGTTGTGGTTGGAAACAGCAGTGTGTAATACTACTGTAGCAGGGCTTTTCATCTTTCTTTTTCCTTTTGCTGGGGATTGTTTCATGCAGTCAGTTCTGAGTCTTTTGTCAAGGTTTACTTTAAAGTTTGAAGCTGATGGGCTTCCCACTATTTCCCCTGAGCAAGTTTTCTTTGCAATGAATTTTCTCATACAAACTTCTTTGGAGCTTGTAACTAACCAGTGGGATAACGCTGGCGGTCAATGTGCTTGCACAATCTTCAGACATGAGAAATCTGCCCTTTGATTTGTCTTCCAGGAGAAAATGGAGTTCGTATGACTGCAGACGCTGGTGATTTATTTATATTGCATGCAGTGATTCTTAATTGGAGAAAGAAAGGCAGAAAAGCCCGACTGTTCTGCTGCTTCTCCAGCCTCCAGAGGTCGGCAGCTGTTGTATAACCTTAGCAGCAGAGGGGGAAAAACAGGTGGAAGGAGAACTGCTGCGTGGGGCACGGGGACAGCTCTCTTTGGTCGTCATATTGCTGTGCTATTTGCCTTCAGTATGTCACTAAAAATTCAGTATCTCAATAACACATCTGGAGAAGGCTTGTGAAATCCAAAGGGGATTTCTGCCTCACCTATCTTTACGGAGGAGATTCTGAAATGTCCAGACTTGCCTCCCTTCCCCCCAGAGGGTTTTGCTTAGGACTGTAGGTTGCTGTCTAATACTTCAATGTAAACAACAGGAATAAGAGTGCACCAAAGATTGTTTTTACACTTTAATCTTATTAAAAAAAAAAAAAATCACACATTTTTGACCGCGGGTGAAGCTGAAGATATAGCACAAATGAAGTGACATGTTTCTTGGTGGGAGAGAGGTGTGGTTCTGTGAGATAAAAGGAAGGTGCATGTTTTCTCACTACTGAATTTCTGTGGGGCTGTATCTTATAATAAATCTCCCCCTTCATGTCATAAGGATTCATCAATTCCGAACAAATTAAATAGCCAGCTGATTTGCATTTTAAAGAATGGTGTGGTTAATAAATAGAAAAAGGATCAGAGAGCTATGATGTAGCAAGTCCTCTGGAAGTTTCTTCATGACAGCTAATAAAGAGAACTTCAAAATCAATACATGATTTTCCTGGAAGGTGATGTAAAGTCATTAAAACAGGAGTTATATGATGCAAGCTAGTGTGCTTGAAAGAATTCAAACATTTGTGTCCTGGGTGCTTTGTGTCTGAGCTAGAAGATAATCAAAAGTTCTGTGAAGCCAAGAGTTGCAACACTAATTTCTGCAAAACGAGTTTTCACAAGAAATTGAAAATCATTCCCTCCAAGTAGCTATACATCTTTGTAACATGTCACAGAAATGACATGGTAGGCGAAAATGACATGGGGGAAATGATTTCAAATTGAGTGAGGGGAGATTTAGACTAGATATAAGGGAAAAGAGGTGGTGGATGCCCCATCCCTGGAGACCTTCAAGGTCAGGCTGGACAGGGCTCTGAGCAACCTGATCCAGCTGTAGGTGTCCCTGTTCACTACAGGGGAGTTGGATCGGATGGCCTTCAAAGGTCCCTTCCAACTCGGACGATGCTATGATTCTGTGATTCTATAAAAAGCTGTGTTCTCTTAATGACTGGCTGTGAAGGGGTGGATGGAGTTTTGTTTTGTCTTGAGAAAACTCACTGCTGTCTTCCTTTGTGCTGTGTGAACTGAAAGGACTGTCCCTGGGGCAAAGGCCAGCCTCCCGTGGATGCTACGTTTTGGTTTTCATTGTATTTCTAAAAGTGTTTTATGTATTTCCCACCTCTCCCCATCTACTAGACCTGGCTATCAAAGCCCAACAGAACTTCTAACCAAACAGGACAGCAATGCAACAACAGCAATCCCCAGCTGTATTTTAAGACTTTTAAATCTTTTTCTTTCTTCATACAAACAGCTACCTCAAACCCAGGCAGTGTCCATGGTTCAAGCTGTTTATAGCAAGAGACTCCTCTCCATCTCCATCTTCCAGTGATGCTTTCTGGGCTCTTGATATTAACCATAAAGTATTGGTGCAGCTTTGTAGTGTTGTGGTGCAATGTAGCGTGGTTTCATTAGCAACTAGCAAAGCCATTGAAATTTCATTGTTACAGAGTTTTTTACATTTTTTTCTTCTCAATGTGGCTTCCTTTGTGTTTGATTGGTGACTGCCAGCACTGTCTGTCTGACTGTCTTTGCAAAAAAAAAAAAAATAATAATAATAATAAAACAGAGGAGAGCCTGTCCCTTGAGATTACCCTATAGACAAGTGCTATATGCTAGGACTTACAGCTGGACATGGAACTAGGGCTGAGAAAGGATCAGCGTTACTGGCAAGCCTTGCTCCTCAGACTAAAGGATCTTCCACTAAGTTGGACACAGCTTTTTCACTGCATTTTCCTTTGAGTTTGAAGTTTGAAGAAACCCCATACCTCTCAAAGAAAACTCAGTTATAAAAGTGAGTTTTATAACTCAGAAGAGAGAGCTGTTTCTCTTGGCTTTGTGGTGAAGATGTGGTGGAAAGAGTAAGTTCCTCAGTGAATTTAGGTTGTTGCTATATATAGACCCAGTTTTGTGTAAAGGCATAGGAGACTTTGGAAACCTGATAGTGAAATATACATGAAGGCACAAAGCCAGTTACATTCAATATGATTTCAGGTTTTATTGAGAAGACCCTATAATGTATTTTATGGAGTACTTAAAGCCGACAGTGTAATAAAGCCAGGTATAGACCCTGAATGCACACAGCCAGGCTAGCTGCGCTTATGGCCAAATTCAGACGCCTGGGCTGTTGGTCCTTCTCCCCACAAGATCTTGCACCAATGCAGTGTAACACTCAGAGTTACAATGATTTCTAAAAAGTGGTGCAAAAACGTACTAAAATCTCCAGAATTGAACTCTGAATGAGTTGTATCCATTTAGTGGTATCAGCTGACCCCACTGGAAGCAGCTATTCGTAACTGAAATCTGTGTTTACCCAAGATTTTGCACTTGCTTGCTAAAGAAATTATAGCTTAGTGACGCCTTTGACTCTGCGTGGAGGCGTAGTGGCAGCAATGGGTCCTCCGAGGTAACCTGTGTTAGCACTGTGACAGAGCAGCGGGTAAAGCTTTAGTGTAAAGTACGGCCATGTGAGACACCATCCCAGTCTGCAGTCTGAAGGATGTGCCTCGGTATTGCTTCTTTTCCGGCACTAGTAAATGTAATATTAGCAGATTCGATGTTAATGAAGTATTCAGCAAGTATACTTGGCAAATACTCTCTGTTTGCAAGGTGATGTTGTAAGATGTGAGATGTTCTTATATGAGATGTATTCAATATAAAATACAGATTTTGCCTGCAAATGTATATTACATAGATTCTATCCTTTATGTATAGGAAGGAATTGGGTGAAGGTACGCAGCAGCTCCTTAGATTGACCTCATAAACGTTTTTCCATGTATAAAAGGCAGTGTAGAAAATATAACGAGAAGTTCTTGGAAGAGGAAAGCTAGCAGGGACAAGCATTGCAAAAAGAACTACACAAGAGGATCCAGAATGGAGTTTATTTTTCTAATTCATGTAGTTCCCCAAGCTACAGACTCCTGCTTTGTGGGTAAATAGATTAGGGTCTTTGTTCCCCCCGTGTGAGCAGGAAGCTGCCACGCACCACGCAGTGCCTTCAGCAGCAGCCCTGCAGCCCTTGTCTGGACCGTTGCCACATTTGGGTGGGTTTTTCATGTACAAACAAGAGGCAGAGGATTTTCCTCCTGCTTTCTGCATTTGACTTTTTCTTATATAAGAGGTACTATGGACATCTAAGTGAAAACCAGGCTGCAATGAGAGCTGATCACTGTGTTTAATAAAGATAAGTCCTCAATTTTTCATTCTTATTGTATTTGCTCCTTACAGATGCTGTGGAAATTGCAGGATTTTGACTTCTTCCAGTTTCTTTTGCAGTCCTTTGGAGAAAGAACAGAGCAGGCCCCTTCATGCAGCTTTGCTGTGCTTCACAACAAGAAGCCCACATCTCACTGGATCATCTAAGAAATATTGCATTATCAGCACCTAATCATGATTCTAAAGTAAATAATTTATTTCAGAAGTAACTGGACATACTGCAAAAATTTAGCTGACCTGAGCAGCTGTTGTAAATACAAGCAGATGTTACTGGCGATTTCTAAAATATGTGACATTTTACATGTGCGGATGAATTTATACGGTGACTCCCAAACAAACATTTTTTAAAGAAGCAACACACAGTATTACTTGTGACTAAGTCATGTAGTGCGTTCATAAGGCACCGTGTTTGGAGTCTGGTGTTCAGAGTGGATGCTTTTTGTTGACTACTGAAGGTTTATTCCCCCATCAGGAGAGACCCACGACTGCCCTGGGAAAGGCTTCGCTCCCTCTACTCAACCAAGCCCTGCTAGGGAGAGACCAGGCTGCTTGCTTTGTGGGCAGAGGACAAGAAGTGCCCTGGGTCTTGGGTGTAGGTAGAATCCTGGAAATGAAAGATGATGGTGAAGAGGCCAAAGGGTGCCTTTCCCCAGACAAATGCTTTCTCACTGCAAACTCTAAATCTCTTTTTGTAAGCTCTGGAAATGGCAATCAAGTGTATATCTGCAATGCATTGCATCATAGGACCAGTATCCTTTAACATCTTTGTTGGCAATGTGGAGACTAGGACTGAGTGTGCCCTCAGCAAGTCTGCGGACAACACCAAACTGAGTGGTGAAGTCGACACGCTGGAGGAAAGGGATGGCATCTAGAGAGACCTTGACAGGCTTGAAAGGTGAGCTAGAGTGAACGTCATGAAGTTCAACAAGGCCAAGTACAAAGGCCTGCACCTGGCTGGGGCAATCCCAAGCACAAATAAAGGCTGGGCAGAGAATGGATTGAGAGTAACTCTGAGGAGGAGGATGTAGGGGTGTTGGTTGATGACATACTCAATGTCAGCCAGCGGTGGGCGCTTGCAGCCTGGAGTCCAACTGTATCCTGGGCTGTACCAAAAAAAAAGGGTGGCAGCAGGGAGAGGGAGGGGAGTGTCCCCCTCTGCTCTGCCCTCATGAGGCCCCACCTGGAGTACTGCATCCAGGCCGGGGACCCCATCATGAGAAAGACATGGAGTCTTTCTGTTGGAGTGGGTCCAGAGGAGGCCACAAAGATGCTGGAGAGAGCACCTTTCCTATGGAGAAAGGCTGAGGGAGCTGGGCTTCTTCAGCCTGGAGAAGAGAAGGCTTTGTGGAGACCTCATTGTGGCCTTCCAGTACCTAAAGGGGACCTACAGGAAAGATGAGGGACTCTTTGTCAGGCAGTGTTGTGATAAAACAAGGGGTAATGGCTTTAAACTAAAAGAGGAGGGATTTAAATTAAATATTAGGAAGAAAGACATCACTATAAGGGTGGTGAGGCACTGGCACATGTTGCCCAGAGAATGGATGCCACCTCCCTGGAAGTGTTCAAGGCCAGGCTGGATTGGGCAACCTAATCTAGCAGGAGGTGTCCCTGCACATGGCAGCGGGTTGGAACTGGATGGGCTTTCAGGTTCCTTCCAACACAAACCGTTCTATGATTCTATGATTCTATGGTATGATTCTGTGATTCTGTGCATGCGATGATCAGCTAGGACAATGTTGATTATGTCGCCAGCAGGACCAGGGAGGTGATCGTCCCCCTGTGCTCAGCTCTGGTGAGGCCGCACCTCGAGGGCTGTGTTCAGTTTTGGGCCCCTCACTACAAGAAAGAGATCAAGGCCCTGGCGCATGTCCAGAGAAGGGCAACAAAGCTGGTGAAGGCCCTGGAGCACAAGGCTTATGGGGAGCGGCTGAGGGAACTGGGGCTGTTCAGTCTGGGGAAGAGGAGGCTCAGGGGAGACCTACAACTCTGCAACTCCCTACAACTGCCTGAAAGGAGGTTGTAGTGAGGTGGGGATCGGCCTCTTCTCCCAAGTAACAGTGATTGGACAAGGGGTAATGGCCTCAAGTTGTGCCAGGAGAGATTCAGGTTGAATGTTAGGAAAAACTTCTCTGAGAGAGTGGTCAGGTACTGGAACAGGCTGCCCAGGGAGGTGGTTATTTCGCCATCCCTGGAGGTGTTCAAGGTACATCTGGATGTGGAACTGAGGGGCGTAGTTTAGTGGGTAATCTTGGTGGTAGGCAGAGGGTTGGAGTAGATGATCTTGGAGGTCTTTTCCAACCTTGATGATTCTATGATTCTATGACTCTATGATTTTGTTCTGTTCTTTTTTTTTATTT
>VXAV01008924.1:613689-648741 GCA_013399715.1 Alectura lathami | reverse complement strand
TGAGTTTTTTTTTTTTTTTTTTTTTTTTTTTTTTTTTTGTAATTAGCACACAAGGAATAGTGATTAGAAATCTGAAATGCCATCAATTTGAATTTTTGGAAATGATGAGTGGAAAAAAATTGCTATGCAAGCTTCACACTGTGTACTTCCTGGCTTGCACAGTACATGCTTATAAAGAAAAATTGCTGTGGAATGTCTTTCCTGCAAAAAGCTACATTTTCATGCAGTGTAGATGTTCATCATCTCCTCTTCCTGGGCTGTGTTACTTTACATCCATTTGAAAACTTTTCAATATGCAATTTCAGCACAATCTCCATAACTAATTTTAGTTTTATTTGTCAAAATATTCCTTTTTTTTTTTTTCTAATGATCTCTGTTAGTAAAATTTCCCTACAAAATGATGTAAAATAATCTGATATCAACTCATAGTCTTGTATGTGAATAGCTGAGTTCAAAGTTGCATACTTTGTATGACATAAATACCTATAAATGGATGGAAGAATGTGGTTTGATTATATGCTACTTAAAATAGCAAAGATGTTACAACTGGACCCAGTGGAAATTTTCTGCATGATTCAACCCTTTTTCTCCAAAGAAGGAGTGACATCCATGCAAAAAATTTATTTTCTTCTGAAGTTTGGGAAGGAAGGGGAAATCCCCCAAATAATCACTGAAGTATTTCCGGATTTGAGACTTCTATGGTTTTTATTCTTTCCTTCNCCGATATTTCTTCTTTTTATAAAGTGATGGATTAAGTCTTTGGGCTATGATTCTTCACTCTTTTCTCCCCCTCTCACCAACTTTTCAAACAATGAGGGTGTAGAAGGCAGAGATGACAGGGAAAACTCCTTGGTTAATATCTATTCTAAGGAGTTCAGGAGAAAACTCACAAGTTCATTTTCAAAATTACTTTTTTTTGTGTGTGTGTTGATCTGTGCTGTTTTCAGATGTTATGTTTCTTTGAAATTGTCCCCTATACTGAGTTTTTCCTTTGTTTGGGTCTCCCTTTTGACAGTCTCTAGAAATACTGAAGAATATTGTATCATTAAATTACATTATGGTAAACCTACAAATATAATACAACAGATTAAACGCTGATGCATTTAGAATTAGAGCAAATCCTGCATTTTAAACTATGTTTCAATCATATTTAGACCTGTGATTTGATGATAGGCTACACTCTTCCCCATTTGTCATTTCGCACTGCCTCTTCGCAGTCTGTAATTACCAGGTGCATCCCTGCCTGCCTCTCTCAGCTGTGTGGAGCACTGCAAAGCCAGCTGATGGCTGGTTCTGCAGAGCCTGAGCGCTCTCAAGCTCGAGGATCTTCCAGGATCCAGTTCAGCACTTCTGACAACTAGTTGAAATTCTAGGTCCCAAACCACAGCCTCTACTCCTCTTTCCCTTCCATCTCTCTTTGG
Source organism: Alectura lathami (assembly GCA_013399715.1). NCBI lineage: Eukaryota > Metazoa > Chordata > Aves > Galliformes > Megapodiidae > Alectura > Alectura lathami. The sequence continues at coordinate 647,320 of VXAV01008924.1, read as the reverse complement.
GCTCCCATTCTGCTCAAGCTCCCTCCTGTCACTGAACACCTGCACTGTCAGGTGCGACCAAACCTATACTGACACAAAACAATTCAGGAGGTTTTCTAACAGCCTGGGCCCTTCTCGTACAGCACAGTGTATTTCCATTGTGACTTGATTTCTGGTATAAGCATAGCCTCAGTTAAAAACTCTTTTCAGTCTAACTCAGAGAAAAAGCCCACATTAAAGGCTGTGTAAATTCCTTCAGAAATACCAGCAGATCAAAAGAAAAGCCACAGTGTTGATTTATCCTATGGAAGACACAAGGAAGGGTCACAAGCTGCCTTCCTGTCCTCTGCAGGAGACTGGGTACAACCCCTCTGCCCCTAGAGGGTTAGACCTGCTACCGCTGCCACCTGCAGAGGCAGAGCTTTCAGCTGCTGATGGACGCCAGAAGCTCCTGAGGACATGATGGAGGGGCTCCATCCTCAAGCCTATTGAGTTCTCCCATAGTCTGTTGGGGTCTTTCAGATAATTTTCCAAGCAAAGGAATTTTTGATCAAGAGAAACACCCCAAAATGCAAGATCCACATCTAAACACACCTTAGACCTTGTAGGAAAGCCCATTGCCTTTGCCTATATCCCAAGGTGTTTCCATTGCTTGAGTTCCTGGAATCTTGTGACAGTTTTGCTGTCACAATCTTGTGACACCGCTGAGGCTGGCTAATGACTGGTCCAAGACAGGGCCTGAAGGGCTCAGTCATCCCTCGGACTTTCGATTTCAACTGGATGCAGTAGAAGCACAGCCCAAAGTTTTTATGGACAAAGGCAACACTCAAGGCTTTAGTCCACACCCTGCTCCAGCCAGCAGCAGGCCAGGAGATGGGAGAAGCCTCTCTCTCCCCATCATAATGACTTCACAAGTGGGCAGACACAGGAGGGCTGGAAAGAGAGAGAGGTCTGCCATCCAGAGAGACCTAGACAGGCTGGAGCAGTGGAGCCAGGCTAACATCATGAGCTTCAACAAAGCGAAATGCAAGGTCTTGCACCCGGGTCACAGCAACCCCCCACTATCAATACAAGCTGGAGGATGGAAGGATTGAGCAGAGCCTTGCCGAAAGGGACTTGGGGGTACTGGTGGGTGACAAGCTGGACATGAGCCAGCAGTGTGCCCTCGCAGCCCAGAAAGCCAACTGCATCCTGGACTGCATCCAAAGAAGTGTGGCCAGTGGGGCAAGGAAGGTGATCCTGCCCCGCTGCACTGGTGAGACCCCACCTGGAGTGCTGCGTCCAGATGTGGATTCCTCAGTACAGGAGGGACATGGACCTGTTGGAGCGTGTCCAGAGGAAGGCTGCAAAAATGGTCCAAGGGATGGAACACCCCTATGAGAACAGGCTGAGAGAGTTGGGGCTGTTCTGGAGAAGAGAATGCTTGGGGGAGACCTGATAGCAGCCTGACACTGTCTAAAGGGGGGGCCAACAGAAAGGAGGGGACAGACTCTTCAGCAGGGTCTGTTGTGATAGGACTAGGGGAGATGGTTTCAAGTTGAGAGAAGGGAGATTTAGACTAGATATAAGGAAAAAGTTTTTTATGATAAGGATGGTGAAGCACTGGCACATGTTGCCCAGAGAGGTGGTGGATGCTCCATCCCTGGAGATCTCCAAGGTCAGGCTGGACAGGGCTCTGGGCAACCTGATCCAGCTGTAGCTGTCCCTGTTCACTGCAGGGGAGTTGGACTAGATGGCCTTTAAAGGTCCCTTCCAACTCGGATGATTCTATGAGTCTACAATTCTGTGAAAGCGAGACCCATAGCGTAAGGTCATGCCAGCTGTCCAAAAGCCTGTTGCTTTGCACACCAGAGAGGAACACATGTGGCATTTTGAGATGTAACCACATATTCTGAACTGGGTTTCTAACAGGGACTGAAGACCAGGCTAACCAGTGCCTGTTTTTAAAATAAGACAGCATTTTTTCTTGTTGCATGGTACCATACACATGCACATCACTGTGGCTGATCAGCATTTGAGTTGGTCAGAGGAATGGGAAGGGTAGGTCAGGATGGAGCAATAGGAGTCAGAGATGCCGATGCACCAGAAAGAGGGTCCAAATGCAAACCAGCTGCTGTTTGGGTTTTTTTGAGTGCTGTTTTCTGGTGAATCAAGATAAAACCTGGAGGACAGCTGGCACCCTTGCAGACCTAGTCAACTCCAGCATCTTCAGATTCATAGATGTGACTGCACTGTGATAGCTCACACATCACTTCTGTGGAGAGAGCACCACCTGGGCCTGCTGTGTGGTGGTGGAGGGGACATTTTCTTGCAGGCAGTCTGCAGAAGGGAGGACAAATGGGTAGGCCTCTGTCGTGACATCCTCATGAGATCTTCACCGCTCGGTGAAGACAGTGTGTTGGGTTTGGCCTCTGGATCACAGTGGGGACACTCTTGAAGAACAACCACAGCAAAGTTGGGTCTGGGTGGGGACATGGCTTTGGGGTAGGGTGGCAAGCACTTGAACTCATGGGTGGGACACTGCATGGGTTGGAGGGAAGCTGTAAACATGAGGAATCAGAGCAGTGTTTCTCTTTAGAACTGTCACAAGTGTTGCGAAGGGTGAACTCCTCTGAAAAGCATCTCTCACTAAAATGCTGATGAAGTATTTCAGAAGCAAGTTAAACTGAAAACCACTGGGAACTAGGAGATCCTAATGGATAGCCTACACTTTTATTTCATGCACTACTTTAGTACCTGTTTATCTGATATTTTCTCAGTATGGATGGTCTATTGGAAGGACGTGCAGGTGGGGAGCTCAGACTGGTGGCCAGTAGTGCCCTGTTCTCTTCTGCTCCATCCTCTCCTGTGTGGCCATGGGCAAGTGGCTAACCCTCCCTTAGCTGAGAACACCTCCCAGCAGAGCTGTCAGGCTCAAGTCTTTCCTACTTGTAGAAATGCGAACTAATTCTATTTCATACTTATCGGATGGCAGGAACATTCACCATCACATGACTAGTACTAATGGTGGCTCCTTAGGTTGCAGCCCAAGCTTTTCTCTTGCACAATCGGATACAGCAGGAAGTCTCTTTACAGCACAACTTTTCCTGGGCTTTTCTGGTGCTCCTTCAGCCTTTGCCACCAGCCTCATGCTGACGTCCTGGGAGATGAGGAGGAGAGCAACCTGCTCTCCCGAGCATCCTGACACAGTGGGAAAGTGGGGGACCCTTCCCCTGGGTTTCATCAGGAACCGCAAACCCAGCCCGCAGGTTGGAGTTCAGGGTCCCAGTTTGGGCTGCAAAGGGGATCTGGGGCAATAGGCCAGGCTGTCAAGGTCCTGGCATGGACTGTGCTGTGAGATGATCCCTGTCCTTCATATGAAGGCTCTGAATAGCAATGGAGCAATCAGTCTTCTTTTATAGATGGGATTAGGTGTTTGGATGAGGCCAGGAGGCTGCAAAATGTGTTTAAGCATCTTCAAAGTAAAAAATATCAAGGCAGTGAGTGTTACCTGCTGGTAACGGAACAGAAAGGGAACACAAAACCAGGCACACAGGACACAACACTGCACTGGAGTCAGCTGAAAGTGCATGAGGAAATAGGTGCAGTATTATTAAAAGGCAGATGCGCTGGGGAGTCCAAAGCCTCAAAGTCCCTTCATTATCAAGTTGAAGGCTCTGAGTAGCTGTGGCTAAAATATAAGATACCAGGCTAACGGGTCTGTTTATACAGAATTCTCCAAACAGATCTCCTGTCAGAGCTTTTGTTCCTATAAAATCTTTCTTTTCCCATGAGTTTTGATTCCTTTCATCTTAAAGGACACTCTGCCATTTCCCAATCTGTAAATAAAACTCTCTCTGATAAAGGTCACCAGCTCAGTCTCTGGGAAAAGCTGCCCCACAATGAAAGGCAAAGCCAATTCGGGGCTGCCCAATACTGCCCTTTGAAGCCACTGCTGCCAAGGTCTAATGAACATTGCCCAGATCCTGGCACCTGTTGAACCTGCAGGAGCAGCAGACCATCCCCATGCAGTCATCCTGTGCAGCAAAAACAGGACTTCTGAAGCTTTTCTAATGGGTTAGGATTGTGCCACGGTGGGCAGAGCTGAAGTGCACAAGTTTTGGCTGGTCAGGGTCAACGTCCCTGGTGGGTTTGGTGGGGTGTGTGTGTGCTGGAGTGCCACAATCCCCCTGTTGAAAGCCAGTTCCACTGGCAACTCCTGCCTGAGTTCCACGGGAAAATATTTGGCAAATCGCACGCTGACGTGTTTATCTTGTTAGCTGTCAGGATGACTAAGTGCACAAGCTGAATGCTATCATTCAGCTTGAACGGAAAAATAGCTACCACTTATGAAATGTGACAATAAATATATTTTCAAACATGATTTTTGTCAGATGCATATTAATTCCTTGTTCATCCCCTGTCATAAGTGACCCTAAATAGACCTGTCCTCACTGGCAGCCCCAAGCCCAGCTTCGGGATCACTTGGTGACACTATACAATCCCGAGACAGCAAAGTGACACTGTTGCCTATTTATAAATGACAAATTGAGTTAGCGCCTGCCCTGGCAGATATACATTTACATGTCTTCAAGCATCTAATTACAATGAAGCATCCAACAGAAAGCTCATATTTGGGCTTTTAATGCTAATCCAATAAAAAAGCAATGCAGACATTTCAAGATAATTATGGCATCAGCAACCCCCTGCCTGCTTGCAGACAGGCATTCATGGGAACCCCTCGTGGGTGTTCAAGCAGTGTGAGAAAATAGCGAGCGCATTGAATCCCATTTCTGTGGCATAAACATTGCAGTGTGTTGGAGTACCTCAGAGCTAAGAAATCTCTGAAACATCAACATTTGGTTTCCTGCTTGATCTGAGCTGGCCTCGCCTGAGGCAGGCTGTGATACCATACTGCTCTGTTGTTTTCCAGAATTAAGAATAGCGGAGCTTGTCCGATCAGCTCCCTCTCCAGCAATATCAAAGTGCCTCATTCACATTAAAAAGCATCAAGCTTTGGCCCATTTCCCTTCTGAGACTGACATAAAGGGGAGTGGGAGGAGGAAATGGAGGACTGAACGTTGCTCCATCTCTGGCTGCTTGCCCTTGATCCACAAGATGAGTTTGTAAAGGGATGGCTGGGGACGTTCAATGCAACACTTACATGTGAAGGCACATGGAGCTCCAAAACCCAGACTGGTCTTTTAGGGCTGCCAGCGCTAAGCAGGCAAGGGCAAGACTAGGTTGGAGGTCTGCACACTACAACCAGGAAATCAGCACCAGCTCTGGGAAGACAGCGTGGAGTCCCATAGCTCAGAAGGAAGAATGTGGCATGCCGATGTGAAATGGCAGTGTCGTGAAAGCCGGGCTGTACCAGTGCCTTGCTCTACTTCAGCAATGACAAAGGCATGTCAGAGGCCACTTCTTTTCTCAGCACTGACCACATTTGATGTTTGGAGAACTTAAAGGGTGCAAGAGCAGCACCTGAACTAAGGAGAAGATGAAAGATGGTATGGAAGCCACAGTTCCTCGTCTACACCTTCAGTACCCACTGCTTTGTTTACCCCATCGCACCGCCTGGGTTGCGCCTGGGTCCTGCATAAGGTGACTAATGCTGCCTGAATGGGCAGCTGCCCCATATCTGCTTTTATCTGCAGAGTTCAATGCGTGGCCTCAACAGGGTGCACTGCACAGCTCTGGACCCACATCTCCTGCAGCTTCCCATGCGAGATGTTCCTCAGCTCATGCTGTGTTCAGGAGAAGGTTGAGGGGGGAAATGTCTGTCCTCCTCATTCAAAAACCATGCTCTTTTGAAATGTCATTCCATGAGGGGAGAGGCATCTATGCTGGGATGGGAGTTTTGCTGGGTTTGGTTTTGTACTCAGCAGTGTGCCATGGGAAAGGGAAGGCTCCTCTCTTCTGTCCCAAGCAGACCATCCACCTGAACCAGAGAGTTATTGTAAGCTCTGAGAGGCTTTTTACCTCAGCAAATCAAAGACAACACCATCCCTTGGGTGGATGTGGTGTAAATTAGGGTAAAATCATGTGTGAGTTTGGGCAGTAGATGACACCACGATTGCCTCATGCCCTCTTCTCCTCTCTGTTCTCAGCAAAAGGCAATGAAATTATCCAGTTCAGCTATGAAATGCAGGACCAAGCAGCCCTTGCAATTTCACATCATTCAAACTCTCTTTTCTCTCTCCTGACACAAATGCCAGCCCCTTGTGTGTTGCTGAGTAGGTTGTGGCCGAGGGAGGTATGTCAGTAGTCCTGATGTCTGACAGCTAGTGCAGGCTTCAGGGGCAAGAGAGGATTGTGCTGGGACAGGAGGGCAGAGCTGGTGGGAGAATCCACTTTTCAAGCTGAAGGGGCATCACTTACTGTGTCTGCCTGAGCCCAGTCCAGATTAAAGGTCCAAAAAGCAGTAAAGCCAATTATTTCATGAAGGGCTTCTGTGACTAACGTGTTCACTCTCCTCTTCTATATTTGCTTTTGATATGAAATCTTTCATTTGGAACAATTTCCCCTTTGGTTGTTTTTCACTTGCACTCATCACATGCATTTTACCTGCAGAAAAGTCTTTTAAAGTACACTTTCTCTTTTTCTTTCTCTCTGTCCTCATTATTCATTCAGAAAGCTCAGAAAATCTTTCTTCAGCCACAGTCAGCTCACTGGCATTTGAAGGATGAGCATCTGCCCAACCAAAATAACCTCTACATTTTCACTTGTAATTTAAGCTAGGAAAAGAAAAAAAAAAATTACTGACTTAAAATTCAGCTCCACACATTTTTTTTTTCCTGTCCTATGGCATTCACAAAATGTTAAGTCATCCCCAAGCCTTTGTCCAGCAAGACTTGCACCTGCATGCTGCATCCTTTTTTGAGGCAGTTTGAAGAGCTAATTCCAGAGGCAGGCAGGCATTTCTTTTTCTTGTTCATAAATACTCATAGGTGAAGGACTACATAATTAAAAAGCAGCCTCAGTACAGTAAGGGGAAGAAAGGATGTTCTGCTGCTGGGAGGAAAGCCCTGCTCGGCCCCACTCCTTTTAATGGTATTGAGTTGCTCTCTTCAGCTGTATCTACCCAGGCTGGGAGACGGCACACAGCAGCTCCTGTTGGCTTCCTTACCCAGCTCTGATTTCCAAATCAGAGAAAAAGAAGGCTGCAAAAGAAAAAAGAGGCTGCAAAAAGAAGCCCCCATGCATGTTCCCTTCCTGCCTGTGTCCTGTTGAGGAGAAACTCTGTCACAAGAAGTTTCTGGACAGACAGAAGACAGCCACCTTCTCCAGGGCATCCAGGACAGGTCTGCTGTGCCAGGGCTGTCCCTCTTCCCAGCACCCTGCTCTCTGCAAAAGATCAATCCAAATCCAGGCTTCTCCCCTAAATTCTCCAAGAAACTCAAACATGTCTTGAGTCTCTTGTGCTCAAAATGCAGATTCTATCTTAAAGCAGTAAATCTACACCCTTCAGAGCAAGACCTGTGCCTCTCTCTGTATGCTTACAGACAATCAGAGGCAGCCTCAGCCTCTCTAACAGTGTTCAGGTGCTTGGATGGGTTAAAACAAATCACCTGTATGTTCATTCATGTCCAAAAGAAAGAGCTCAATTTAAAGCTTGTCCAGCCTTTCAGGAAAAGCACAGCCATGCCAAGCAGAGCTGTTGGAGGCACAGCAGGAAGAACTGAGGGCTGGAGCTGCCAAAGTGCTGCCATCAATATCCTCAGACATCCCGAGCTTCCCAGTAACCTTCCACTTTGAGCAGTTTTGCTGGTGCTGCAACTGCACAAGATGAACTTTGCAGCCCGGATCCAGCTGTGGGTTCCAGCGTACTTCAGAGAGAAGCGATTGTCATGCTATGTCACATTCATCTGGCTAGCAAGTCGATGCTGTTGCCAAAAATCCTTGTAAAATATACTCTGTCTAGGCAATTTTACACAGCTTACAAATGGTGCAAGGAGGGAGTGGTTTTTTTTGTTTGTTTGTTTGTTTTTTTAAGATCTGCTGGAACACACTGGATCCTAACAGAGTAGTTATGCGCTAGTGTCTCAGTCTTGCTTAGTTAGCTGAATTTGGTCTTTGCCTTTGGGCTAATTCGTCAGCTGCCATTAATTTATGCAAACCGTGCAATCTGAAATGCGTGGGACATTCTTTTAGAAAGTCCAAACCAAGGGAAATTTCATTGGTTTATGTACATTTTGTACCTGCTAGACTGACCACTGTGTTCACAAGTGCCAAGACTTTTGCCAGTGCTCAGGGCACCTGGAGCAGAGACACACAGAGCAGCTGAGCTCTGCCAAGGAAGGCCTTGGGGCCTTCCAAAAAGGTGGCTGAAAATCTGAGTTTTTGGGCAAACACTCAGTAACCCAAGTTTGAGGCTGATGAATGCTTCTGAAAGTGCACCTGGTCTTCCTGCCATGGACATCAACAAGGTCAGCAGGAAATCCTTAGGGCTTAAGTACTACAGTGATCCTACTGCTGATCATGTTGTCATTTTTGATAGGAACACCTCTCTTTCTTTTCGTTTTTGTCTTGCAGAGAAAAAGACACTCCAAGCATAACAGACCAGGCATATTATTGATTAGCTTGTTCCCACTGCCAAAGTGAGGGGCAGTCATCAGCTACCGCTGTCCCCAGCTCTGCTTTGCTAGATCTTCCTTGCATAAGGAATAAATGCCATGTTAGATTTGAGGTTTGGCAATGGCGTTAGTGTTTCCTGTCAGGAAAAAAGGGAAACAGCATGTTCCCGCGGCTCCCACATCTGTCGTGTTTACCAGGGGGTTAGTAAGGGCTAAGTGAGTGAGGAAAGTAAGTGAGTGGGGAAAGGTTTGAAATGAGAGCTCACCTCTGGAAAGACAATTGCCACCACTGCTGTTCAAGTGAAACTTCACAATGTGTTCAAACAGAAAAATAAATCCATTCATTTCCAAATCAGAAGATAGCTGGTGCTTCACCCACTGAGAGTACTTTTGGCCTTTTGCTGCCCTGGGTGCCAAGAGCAAAGCTGCCGTGCAGGTAGGAAATGGGTCCTGCTCACACTGCAGATTGGCACTCCCAGGGCCTTCATGCTACAAGAACCAGACTAGGCTTTTGAGCTTGTTTTCTCTTTGTTCTTAATAGTTTGCTGAAGTGGCTGTAATCTGAAGCAACAGTCCCCCACAACAGACTACCGCCTTCAGGCTGGAGTCCTGCAGTGCCTGTACTGCTTCACCAAAACGATTACAGAAACTGCAGCTCAGCCCAGCTCTCAGCAACACTGGTTTCAAACAAGTGCAGTGCCACTGTACAATAAATCTTCATCCTCCTCCGTCTGAGAAAAGATGCTCGCTGAGCTGCTGTGGTGCAGTGTAACTGTACTTACTCTTCTTATCCATCTGATGATAAGAATTACCCAGTGTTTACCCATCCTCAGTGTTCATCTGCCTGGTGACCTCCCTGCTTGGCTTGAGTTTTGCTGGTGGAAGGGACTGTTCTTCCCCAGGCCAGGGGGAGAGCTGGGGGCAGCTCTGATCTGGGGCTGGGATTTCTAGTCACAGCCCAGTGCCGGCAGCCCTCCATAACTCCTCATCACAATGGTGCAGATGGATTTGCTAAACTGCTTCCTCTCTCGTTGTTCCCTTCTGTGAAACTGCAAAATCATTAACATGTTAATGATTTTGTAAATTGGCAAGTGCATTTTAATTGAATTTTCTCTTTAAGTGGATGTGGAGAAGAAGAACAGTGTTAGAGCACTTAGGAATGGGAGAAGTCTATTAGATATTGCTTTTCCCTCTGTGGCATTCATTAAATATAAAATTGGATTCCACTTGCTGGTAGATTGGTGGCCATAGAGAAGACGTGTTTTCAGTTGTCTTCACAGGCCACTAGCTTCTTTGCAGTGAAAATCTAAGGCACCCATTGGACATATTGGAGAGGAGTCAATGGTAGATAAAATTATGACCCCCACAGACAATGGTCCTGGAGGCCTCCCTCTGGGAATCGCAGGCCTTATGCCTCTGGTCCTTCTGAAAGCAGGCAGTGGTTGTCTCCTCTCCATAGCAAGGACGCTTGAGTCTGAGTTACAGCTGGACTGCGGGTCTCGGAGCATGGCAGCTGTCCCCAGCTCAGCAGCTCCAGGCCATGGTGGGAGGCTCAGCATGGGCTCCTTCCTGCCTTGTGGCTTTGCAGTGTCCCTGTCCCTGCAGCCTCCTTGTGCAGCAGGCCTGAGCACCGAGCTGATGGGAAGGAGCTGACAATTTACTTTACGGTTTTCATGAGCAACTATTTATCATCCTGTTTCTCTTCATTCTGTTATTTTCAGAGACACAGAAGGAATATTAAACAAATAATAAACTTCTTACGACTAAGGAGGATTAGAGTCAAATTCTCAAACAAAGGACAGCAGGGACTTAAGCAAAAATATATTTTCCATTTGTCTTTCTTCCACACCAAACCCCAGGGCAACAATCTCAGACAGCACATTTTGTAACTTTAAAGGAGCCTCAGCAGTTTTATTTCATCTCAAACATGGTACAAGTGAAACTTGTGAACAGGGACCCAGGCACAGCCATTGAAGCTGAGTTCAGTCACATGCTTTGGATGAAAGTTGTGTGAGACAAAAGGAAGCACTCTCAAAAATCATCTAAAAAGCAACGTCCAACGCCATGCTGGGGACCTGTCCTTAACAGACACTTTGTGACTTTTGAAAACATTAATCATCCAATTTTGTGTGAATATTTCTCAGTCAATCAAGACTGGGAGATGTTAAAGTAAGAGTGAGAAGATTGCCCTCACAAAGCTCTACTGAAGAGAAGCACAGCATCAGAAGCAAGAGGCAATGAAGGAAACACCTTTCTCCTAAAGAGAGGGAGGGTATCACCCCAAACCAAAGACTCCAGGCTGCCTATAAATGTTATTTCTGAAAAAGTCAACCTGTACCTTATTCTCAAAAGAATTCAGCTGCTGCAAGAAATGCTACATCAGCCCAGGAAGGGTATTGCTAAATTAACTCATTTTTAAGAACCCCTGGGTTCAGCCAGTTACTGGTGATGGATTGATACAACATGCCTGCATAGGTGAAGAGCTTTCACTTATCAAATATATGCCAAAAGAAAGCATAGCAACTGTGAATTTTATATGGGAGAGCTGAACTGGGAAAACAATGAGTTGACAATATGAGGAGAATGTGTTGTAAGGGGATTCACACAACTCTGTTTACTGCTGTTAGGTCTGCCCCTGCCTTGTCCTTGCATATTCCTGCCTGGGCAAGAGAAGTTCAAGGGCAACTGCTTAATGGTGAAACAGAGAGTGAAGGAAATGGAGAGTTTGAATATGGCTGATCCTGCCAAAAGGACAAGCTTCCTTCTGGAAAAAAAAGTAAACGTTGCAGAACCACCAGGAGAAGGAAGAGACAGAGGAGATGTCTTCTTCATCCTTTTGTCATACAGGCTGCCTTAATGCTTTCCTCCCTGCCTTTCCATAATGGCACTGGAAGCTTGTAATGTATTTATTGCCATTGGAAATGCTGAGCCTGAGCATGGGGGATGTGTGGAACAATGGGGACACCACGGAGATGAAGCTGTGAATGCTGACACTGAGCGGGCTGCCAGAGCTTGACATGAATAATGTAAGAATAGCTTTAGCCCTTTTCCTGCCCATGCGGGTAGGTTTGAATGAATTCAACGCTAATGTGCTCTCTGACAGAGTACGCTGCCAACTGCATTTTCATGGGGTATAGTGGGAAAACTTAAAATCAGCCATCGAAGGTAAACTGCTTCCCATTTCTCTGTAAAATTGTTACTGCTGAACATAAATATGCATACTATAAAAACGGTCCTTTTTTTCTGGGCAGATTGACTGCAGGTAACTTACAATCAATGTTGGATGCTGACAGTGCAGTGAGAACTTCCCCTGCATCTCTCCTGCTGGCATATCTCAATACAGAGAGTATTCAAACCCACTTTTGCAAAGAAATTGCTGTTGCTCTGTGAGCAGCATTTCTGCTAGTGCATACGGAGTGCAGTGTGGTGTGCTCCTGTTTGTGGCACTATGCAGAGAGGGGCTGCTGTGCCACTATTACTCTCTGCTCTGTTTCACTGGAGAGGAAAGAAGTGAAAAATGACAAAAATTGGAGAAATCAAGTAAAAATAAGGGAGGTACCCGAGATGCCATAGCTGGGGACTTTGGTAGAACAATGTAATTGCTGTCACTGGAATTGGCCAACTGCTCCCAGACCATAAGACTCCCATTCTGGCCACACAGGGGACCAGCCACATTTGCACACTGAAATGCTGGCATGCTGCTTTCACGGATGCATTACAACGGTGCATGTAGGGAGGATTAACACAGGAGAGAAGCTATGCTGTTCCTCGTGGCAGAAGCTCTCATTTCTCAGTGTTTATCAGCCAGGTTATCCAAAGAGATTGAGGGAGGCTGGAGAGAATTCAGCTCCTCTCAGTGACTAAACACCATTACAAAACCTGATTGGTTCATACAGTTCAGACCAAATCAAGGCTGAAGCGGTGTATTAATTTATTAAAGATACGTAACAAACTGGAAGTCATTGAACCCTGTGTTTAGGATTGATACCAGCAATACAGAAGATAACAACAGTACCAGTCATAAAAAGCAACTACAAATTTCTACCCCCCTTCTGCAACTGATCCAAACATGTCCAACACACACACAGACTTGTCTGCACCCACAAATCCTCCTTGCACGATGGGGATGGTCAAACCCCCCTTGTCTGGGTGTGCAGGACCCCTGTGGGAGATGCAGGTGCCCCAGCTCTGTGGAGTCCTGCCCTGTCCCACCCCAGGCACAGTGAGCAAGCCCCTGGGCGGTGAGCCCCCACTGCACACAAGGCGTGGGTCCCCATGGTGTGCCCATAATGTTGGTTCTGGAGGAGATACTTCAGGATTCACGGCACATCTCTGCTGCCAACGTTCATTTTGCAGTGTGGACCTGTGAAGGTGGAGGTAAGGTCTTATTTTTGCATGGCACCATGCACACTTCTTAATGCACCACCACTAAGAAGACCCAGGACCACTTAGGATTTGGCTCTTGAGCATTGCAATGGAAGTGGAAGAGTTTAGAAAACGATCTGCCAAGGAAAATCTCTGAGGGCTGCTTTGTGCACTTGCAAAAGCTGCTCCTGGCCTTGAAGAGAAAGACCCCTCCCAGCTCTCTGTGCTCTGTGGGTTTTTGTTTTGATCCTACCCTTAAAAGTAGTCCCTCTGCCCATGAAACATGTTACACCAGCTTACTGCTGAAGTAAAAAATCATCTACATCTACCTGAACCTCCAACCCTGTTACTGCAGGATGACAACGTGCAACGAGCTTGCTCATTGAAAACACAGTGTAGGGCAGGAGACAGCTGTGTATCAGAATGCGCTGTGACTGTTCTGCTGTGTGTTGGTGGCTCCAGGGAAGTCACCTTTTTAATGATCTGTAACAATTTTAGGAAAGCATTAGTCTTACTCTGGGATGGTGAAGAAGCAAAGAGCCCTGACCTCTGCATGAAGTTGAGAACATTGCAGTTTGAGAGACTGCAACCTGATCTGACCCATATAAATAAAATACCTTTCATCATTCATCTGCCATCTTTAGGGATTCATCCTTTCTGCTAATAAATGTGTTTTCAGATGCCGAGTTACGGATTACCAGCTTTCAAGCTCTGAAACCGAGATATATTTTAACAGTTTTTAAGCTATGATATTTGATTCTTCAGGGGGCCCAGAGTCAGAAAGTCAAACAAGCCAGAGCACAGCACTTTCTGTAAAGACCTTGGGTTGTGGTTGATGGAAACAGCAGAGTTTGCAATACGTATGTTCTGCCTTGGCCAAGTTCTATATTTTGTTTAAGTTAGTGGTGATGAGGAAAAATCATCTGATCTCTAGAAAGTTTCAGCTCTACTGTGCTTTTGGAAATACTTGCACTATATAGTATCAAGGTCACTGTCTTATTCCTTAAATGGAGAATAAAAGCAGAGTGAATTTTGGGATGAAACTAAATTTTACAGTATGTGAACTCACGCTGGAATAAGAGCTTGGATAAGTACCCCCTTTTCCTTGAGTTCTATCAGATCTGCTCTGTCATTTCTCAGAAGGGAGAAGCAGCAATAAATGGTGTCTACTTCTGTATGCAGACCACAACAACAGGTAATTCATTAAATTTAATTTTAAATTTATAGTTCATTAAATCCTGGTTTTGCTCACAAGAAGGCAGGGGAGAGAAACCCATTTGTTTGTCTTTCTACTTCAACTCCTGCGGGCTAATTGCATTGGGGGGTCTGAAGTAATTCAAGTATTACCAGGAGCACAGTGGGTGAAGAGTGTCATATTTCACAGACGAGGAGGAAGAAATTCACTCTAGGCTTGAGCCTTGAGTGTGGAAGACCAGGGGAAACACGCAGCAGACATTCCACAGCAAACACCCTGACATTTTTGTGCGGTGATAGATGTTGCAGCTTTTACAAATAGATACTAAAACTGAAAATGCCTTTCCTTGTGTTTATAAGAGTGTACTTGTTCTCTAACTCAAAAGAACTAAAACAAGCATAAAATATGTTTCAATGAAGAGCTAAGTCAGCATTGCTATTAAACTGTTTGGGTTTTTGCACCTAGTCCTAGCCTGGGATTTAAGTGAATAACGTCTTCCAAAGGAGTTGTTAATCTGAATTAGAAGTGTGTGAAAATGAAACATTGCTTTATTTTTTTAAGGCAGAGGTCCTATATAATAAAGGATCCACTGACACTCATTTGAATGCTTTTCTAAAAGCGTACTGACTGGAAGTGGTTGTCCAAGGAGAACATGCAGCGTCCCAGTGTTGGATGGTGCTAGGTTTGTAAAAAAAACAAGGTGTACTAATGTAAGAAGAATACCAAATGATTTTTAAAACATAGCACTTGTTTTTAAAATACTGCTGCTTGCTTTTTATTCCACATAGAGCAGCAAAACCACTTTTAACATAACTACTGCTTGGAAGCCAGTATCTCTGACTGTCCTAAAAAGTAGTGAGATGTGATTAAAAATCCCATGCCTTGTTTCTGCGCCAAAATTTGATTAGTCAAGATTTCTAACATCTCAGCATGTAAATAACTGTCTAATCAGAAACACCTTAGGAAAAGGCTTCATTATGCAGTTCAAATCATCTTTGGGATCTTCCATGGAATAAATATGGAGACTTCCAGGTGATGTTAAATACACATTATTTGCAGCTGAGTTTACTGGGCAGGTAGCAAAAGCTTCAGAAAGTCTTGTGTCTGTATCAAGAATGATTTATGTGACCTCTTGAGAATGAAGTGGGCCCTGACTCCAAATGTGATCTGGGCATCTCTGGCATCTTTACCTACAGGCTTAAGCTTCTTGTATGTCCTCCTCATAGTTCTTGCTAGGATAGCTAACATCTATCTGTATTAGTTCTGTACATCTTCCATAGACTGAAATGCTGCCAAGCAAGTAAAATACCTGTAGTTTATCATTCACACTTCTTTTCATTATGAGGCCCATGAGAGATGCTTAGCTTTTGGTTCTGGTTGAGAAAAAAGGAACTCAAAATATGTTCATGAGGCATATGAAGGGATGTTCTTGTAACTGCTCAGTCTGCTGACTTTACTCTGGGACAATTTGCTAAACAGGCATCTTTTGATGGATAGACCTGAACTCTGGAAATTGTGGGTCTGCTATTTGTTCCTAAACTCGAACTGGAACTTCTAGCAAAAGGATTGCTAGGATGGACTCATGTCGACTTTAAAGTGAGCAGTCTGATGATTGTAAATAGTCTAATGATACGTGGCTGATGAATGACCAAGCAAAAATATGCTGTTCATTGTATTTGCAAGAAAAATTCAACACTTGACCTCTGGTTACATCAAGAGCTGCCCTGTTCCTCAGTGTCACGCTACCTGACCACACATCTGACTGAAGAAAAGAGCTGACAGTGGTCCACATCTCTCAGTGATCCAAATGTCCTAATTCTCAAATGTTCCATATACATTCCTTCCTCCAGGGCTTCAATAGTACTGGGATTTATTTGCAAACAGAATCCTAGTAATAAGCCTCTCCATCAAATGTGATTTGCAGTAAAGCAAATATCTGTCATAAAATGCAGAGAACTAAACAAATTGTAAAAGGGAATAAAACTTATTTCAGAAGTTAAAAATAGCTGCTTTGCAGAGTTCAGACTTATCCAGTGATGTAAATCAACTCAATTTATTAGGATGATGTGGCAGAAATGTAGCCTAATATGCTATAATGATAGTACTTACCAAAACCCTAACATTGTGTTAATATTCCTGATACTTATTAATAAATTTTTTATTTTTGTTAGCTATTTCTAGTATACATAGTATAATGCATGCCTAAAACTTCAGCTTTTCTGTTGAGCTAGCTACTTATTTATTTCTGCAGAACACAGTAGCAATAAAAACAGACAGTGACTAATGACATATTTGGTTAAATCTTGAAAATATACCATTCACAGTAAAGAAAAGCCCCTGTTTATGGCCTTTCCTTATTAAAAACCATTGAAGTGTTAGCTCTGTTGATGCTTTCTTGAGAGAGAGAACATTTGAAAGAGCATGTCAGGTGGACTCACTGGTGCTCAGTGACAGCAGGTTCTCAAGGGATTCCCTCGTGAAGAAGCAGTGCCCACACTGGGATCATCCTTCTGCTGATGTCCACTGCTTTGCTACAAAACTTACATGGCATTTCCAGGAATGGGAAATCGCACATGTCTGCCTCAGTGTTTATGTCCCTCACCAGTGACCGAAGGAAATGGAAGTCTTCTGTTGCCTGGCCTGGGTGAGGAAGTGGTTCAGGTGTCTGTTCAGAGAATCCCATGGTTCTGCCCATGCTGAAAAGTAGCTTATGAAGCAGCTGGCTGCAGGGGGTGAGCAGGAGGAGGAATAATGTGCTATCCCAAAGGGATGCAGGCACCACAGCAACCCGCACAGAAAGCAGTAACAAGATTTTAGAAAAGTGATATTTCTTTTGATTAAGAGCAGAATCGGAGGGTTCAGAGACTACAGAGGGACCGAATAGACATGATTTTTGTCTGTTACAATTACAAGGAACAACTTAATCTAGTGTCATGAGTAAAGCTGACAGGGATCTGACTCCTGCGGTTATAAACCTGACTCCACCTCTGAACTGAGCAACTCAGGCAGATTTTTGACTCTGCCAGAAAATCTTATGATTGAAGCAGGAAGGCAATACCAGCAGGACTTGGACAAAAGTATCATTTGCAGTCTCTAGGATGTCCTTTGCCAGCTGTTTGTTCAGGGGTCTGTCAGCTGAGCTAATTCCTCAGCTGAGACCCAACAGCATCTTCTACATGTTATCCTTGGCAGTGAGGCCTACTCCTACCTACAGCTGGCTGGAGAGTGCTCAAGGAGGTGACGATGGACACCCCAAGCTGCCTTGCACTTCCCAGGGCTGACATGCAACTGGCTCATTGCTCCCATCCCTTTTCCTTGTCCAGCAAAGCCCATGGTGCTGTCCTCTCCTCTTGCACCATGATCTTGGGCTACACCTGGGACAGTGCTGCCCTCAGGACAGCAGTCTGGAGTCACCATACAGGATACGGCCCTCCCTTGTTGGTTCTGAGCCCTGCAGGGCATTTTTGTTCTAAATAGCAGCCTGGGCGGACGGTTCAACAGCCAGATCTGGATGGGAGGCCTAGCTGAAGGCCTGGCACTGCAGGCAGAAGGTGACTGTTATTGACAGTGGTACAAGTCGACACATGCCTACTCCATGGGAGGTGACAGAACAACAACAGGAGGACCCATCAGATCTGCTTTCCTGGCTTTTTGCCTCAGTGTCGCTGGGGCTGCATGGCAGCCTTCACCCCACTCACTGGGTGGGTCTGAGAAGGGTGCCATGCCATACGTGGTTAGATATGGGTTGATGCGTCCCTCCGTGTTACTTGGTCAGGGTTTCATTCTGCACAGATATGATACGGGCGATAAGCAGCAGTATAGATGCTTTGTAGTTTAAATCTTTCCCCTTATATCTTCTCCCAGAAAAATACTTCACACATCTTTGCTCAGCTGATTTCCCCAAACATGCCTCAGAGGCTCATTTGCATTGAGTAAATACATAACTGTGTGAAAATTTAAACAGAAAGCCACTTTCTTTGCTATTTAATTTGAGGAAGAGGAAAGAAGGGTTAATAGGTAATTTGCAGGACCCAGACTGGAGCGTAAATTGTTTCTTAGCAGAACTCCATGGTTCAGCAGCCATGGATGAGTTCTGCCTAGTGACAGGCAGAAATGTTGATAAAGCTGAAAAGCCAGTGGGAAGCAGGTGATGGATTTCAAGGCGTGAGGGGAAACCAGCGTCCAGTTGCTAGGTGATACGTGTCGAGCAGGCCATGCTTTCTTCTGAACAGATGAACGTGTTTTTTTGCTTTGTTTTGTGTTAGCAAATATGATTACATCTAGCACATCAGAGTACACGGAGCTCATTCTGCTCTTGTGCTTCTCTAGACTGATGGATTGATTGTTTTCTTTACAACCTAAACTTCTGTTTCTAAGCTATGCTCCACAGTTAATGAAATTTAAGTGAGAACCCTGCAGCAGCTGAAGAGGAAGTTCTGTGTCAGCTGTGGAGACGAGTCCACAGAGTCAATTCAACACTTCCCACTCAGCCGGGCCCTGAAGAAACAGAAACCAGCCTCTGTGCTCTTCTCCCTCAAGATGCAGGAGTGCCCCATACTAGCAATTTTACAGCAGCTGGAGCTTGATTGGCATTAGTCCTGTTGCTGAAAACCACAGCCAACCTTCAGCACAATGTACATATATTTACATTTAATATTTGTGCTCTACTTCCCTCACTTGCAGGTAGGACTGAACGTCAGTCCTGAATTGTTTAAGTTGATACCAGTAATGGGTTAAAACCTAAATCAATTCACTTGGTGGCCATGTAGTTGTTACGGCATCCTAAACTTACTCATTTATTCAAAGAAATGTCTTAACCATAGGGCTGTTCAACATTGACTTTATTTTGTGCAGTCATAACAATTCAAACCTTCTGATAGGAGGAGAGGATTGTGAACAAAAGCAAGGCATATGGTCCAGTTTCTTATCAGCATTCTTGGTTTTCTTTGTGTGGTCAGAGCATGCAGAGCAGTGTATCTGTCTCTTCCCAAGGGTGTGCTTTAGGAGATAATGTCTATGAGGGTTGCTTTTGGCAGAAAACTCCAGACATCTCCTGAATTTGCCTGGGAATCAACCCAGAACTGGAGCAAGTCTGGACACTTCATGAAAACAAGTTGTTTCCCTTCATCTCTTATATGGTTATCCATCATTTCAGGCTTCCTCATCCAGGTGGCGCTTATTATAATGTAAGCTTTACTAACCAGGTCTGGCTAGGTCTCACCAACCCACAAAGTTAATTTAAGATTCATCCATCAGGTTTGTTAGGTGTGCTGTGCCCCTGGCTCTGTAAGCAGTCAAACAGCAGCAATTTGGGATGCTGGCTACTCACAGGTACAGCACAGCCACGAAGGTGCTGTGCAAGGCTACATGACATCCTTCTGTCTTGGCTCGCATTGAGTTGCATGCACTGCAGACGCCTTTGTCCACATCAACACAATCCCTGCTTTCCATGTTATAATTATGTCTAAATCCACGTTTCCCTTTGTTCTCTTGGTTTTTATTCCTTGAGAAATGAGGCACTGAACCCTTTTAAAGATGCAGCCCACAGCAAAGTTCAGCAGATTGCTGTAACACGCTTGTGTCCAGCAATTCATGCGATTGGCCTCCCAGGTCAAGCAATGGGGATTTCAGCAGAGACTCCCTGGCATCTGCTGGAGATTTAATCCAAAAGCAGCATTTGACTTTCTAAAGTACCAAATGTGATTATCTCTTCTTACTAAAAGGCAGTTTTCCCTGTGAATGCTCACAGTTTAATGCGGAAAATGTAACATGACAAAGAGCAGTGATATGCCAAGACCTCTCCTCAGGATAGAATACAACTTAAAATTCCTTTTATGTTCTTTGAAAGTAAGAGTGTGTATTGATACTGAACCCGCTTCTGGCTTTGTGTTCTGAAGCCCATCTTTGCAAATAGCTTCCTTCAGTTTCAGGTTAAGGTTCACCACATCACTGGAAACATCCTGATAAAATGGTAGAGCACCATCCGTCAGAGCTGAAAAGCATTTTGTCACTCCATTGTGGCAGCTGCATAAACTGCTGTTGTTACAGGGCATGTTTGCCTAAGATGTGCCAGCACACATGCAGCATGACCCAAATGGGATATCAGCTCCTGCAGCCGGTGGGTGCTGTGGAGCTGGAGTCAAAAGCTCAGATGGAGCTCCTGGTTTCTACCTGCAGAGGCAGAGCCAAGTCTGGAGGAGAAAGCATGGTGAAGGGCAGAGGTGTCAGGAATGGGAATGACAGATGGCCCGTAGGGAAGCAAAGTGCAGGGTGTCCCAAGTGGTGATGTGATTTGGAGCCAAACAAAGAAGGACAAACTAGAGAACCCCATGATCCCCACCATGACATTTCTCTCCTCTTCCGTGGTGCCTTCTGGCCAGTGAGCAGAAATTGCTGTGACCGCAATGGCCTGTATATGGGGAGCCACAGAGCCCCCAGATCCACCTGCACAACACCTGGTTGTCACACAGAGCAAGTGACTTTTAGAAGCTCTGAACAACTTGCTGCAGCCACTCCAATTGCTTTATTTTAATCAACTCGGGTTCTTGTGAATGTGATCACATCCTGCAGCTGCCCTTATGCCCCAAAGCAGAGTCAGCTGATGGCCCAAAGAGCTTTGGGGACAGCAAAACGCAGCTCTGCAGAGATGCACAAAGCTGGGTGCTATGGATGGAGTAGAGGGTTGGTGCCGATAGTGGGGATAGAGGCACTCCAGAGTTGAATCTTGGGCCCAGGTAGCACATATGTAAAACATCCCAGCATACTACATCCAGTGAGGTGGATGTGTGTCGTGGGTGATGTTTGATTGCCTGTGCTCCAGAGGATCAGCAGAGAATACTCTCCGTGTAGGAAAACAAATGTGTTAAAGGCTTAAGGGGGCATTTTCACAAACGACAGCTTATTTAAATGGTGTTACCACAGAAAACCTACAGGTCAGTGTTGTATAATTTCAGTATGCTTTCATGTCTGATAACATCTTTTCTCCCTGAAGTCCTCAGGCTCATAGGCTGCGTCTGTTCTAAACAGAGCCATCTGGGGACCATTTGGTGGCCCTGTGGCCACAGGGTAAAGCTCTGCTCACTTAGCATGAGTGAGCTTCCTTCCCTCCACCCTAGGACAGGGAGATTTTGGCAATGGCCCGTGGCACACACTATCCCCTGAGTCATGGTTGGGCAGAGGCCAGGAAAGTGCTTGTTGGCATGGCCAAAACTAGTGCTGGGGAGTGTGCTTGGAGTTAAAGAGTATGGGCAGCAAAGGGAGAATGCTTGGCACAAGCCCAGTCCAAGTCCTTCACTTGATTTATATACTAATCTAGGTGCATGCACACCAGCAAGCTCTGTCCTTCATTACAGCTGCCATGGCTTCCAGATAGAATTTGTGGAATGTCTTGCAGAGAAGGTTTTTTCTAACAAAAATATCCCACATCTGCTTTTTTTCACTGACAGATGTTAATTTTGGTGAAAACATGTAGACTTTCTGCAGAAAAATTTGAAAACAATAGTTTAATTTTGAACACAATAGTCTAATTTTGCACATTTGCATCACTGAGAATTTCTAGCTGAGGAGACAGAAGTAGATGAAGCCCCTATAGCTGAAATATTTGTTTCCCATTTTGAATTCATTCCTAACTTTCTGAAGAAAAATAGATGCTTCATTTGACATTGTTCTCTTCACATTTCTACTGAGAGAATCACAGTTTTCCAAATAGCTCTGGTTTTCCTTCTGATGAATTGTCAGATATAACATACAGCTTGCATTAAACTCTCATCTTCAACAGATGTGATATAAGCTCCTTCAGCTGTGAAAATGGAATTGGTTTTGCCTGAATTACAAATATATTAAAAACACTTCTCCATTGCCTGTGAATCAAATATTTTATTTCTTATTCAAGCAAAAAATACCCCACTCACATCACTGAGGCAAGGCTGGAATAGTAGCATGATTATTTAGAACTGAGATCACCAAATGGGATCAATTTTAAGTAGTCAATGTCAGAAGCTGATAACTCCAGCAGCTACTGAAGCTGCTTCTAACAACTTACAAATTCAGAAGTTTTATTGTTTTTCATGCAAAAACGTATTTGACTGTTTCAGCTTGAAGACTTTTCTCCCTGAAAGTCCCCTCTGTAGCAAAACCAATAAACCTTAATGTGAATTGTGTGTGCCTTACATCCTTCCATGCTTTTGATGAATATAGCCAAACACTGTGACTTTGCTTCATTTACAGTAGAGATTCTTAGTACCCACTGTTCTCTTTTCACTCCAGCTGAATTGTTAGTGGTTGTGGAGACCAAGACTTTAATTAGTCTAGATTAGACTGGCATATTGCAAGCATATTGCTCTGTTGTCTTTTGCTTATTTTATTTTTTTGTTAAAGGATTGACAAACTTTTCCTCAATTCCCTTTTCCACTAATGAGATCAGAGTAGCAGGAAAAAACACAAAGGTTTAGAGACTCCTGGCGCTAGCATTGCCTTGCAGAAGCTCTGGGATCTAGAAGTGCCAATCTACCAACACCAGCAAATGTCTTAATTGTCTCCTGTGTTTCAGCCTCCTGTATTCCCTCTGCCTCACTGGAATGACTCCAGGGCTACACCTGTTTCCCGATGCTTTGTGCAAAACAAGCTGGCTGGGTTCTAATGTTCTGGAAAAAATAATAATTACAAAAAAAAAAAAAGGACTTAGGGGAAGATGACATGTAT
The DNA here is from genome assembly GCA_013399715.1 of Alectura lathami. Classification (NCBI taxonomy): domain Eukaryota; kingdom Metazoa; phylum Chordata; class Aves; order Galliformes; family Megapodiidae; genus Alectura; species Alectura lathami. The sequence goes on along the minus strand of VXAV01008924.1, from coordinate 624,526 downwards.
TGTGGCAGCTACTCTGGCGCAGGAAAAATACCCTAATTTATCAAAATTAATGAGTTTGTTTAAGATAACTGTATCTTAACATTCTAGAATGAGAGTTACCTAATCATTTTTTGGATAACAAGGTCACTAATTTATGGCAAAGTCCATGTGGCCTGTAAGACTACAGTTCCTTTCTGGATGGAGGAGAGAGGATGTAGTTACAAGGCCAACACGTGTAATTAGTGAAGAAGGAAAAAAAAAAAAAAAAGAAAAAAAAGAAAGAAGCCATGCTTTCAGGAAGTGGCAGGGGTGCTTTTGTGCGTGGGATGTTTGAGGCACAAGAAATAAAAGGGAAACTGAGTCTACTACAGCTGAGGCACCACTCTCCTACTTATCCGAGAGGAAATGGCAGGTTTCCTGAGACAGACATCTAGACACCAAACAAGGTAAAAGAGACCCCGTGGTCCAGGAGTCACCCTTCCCTGCTGGAGATGCACATTGCTCTGCCCCTGGCTCCCAGAGGGCATTTCCCCTGCGGCAGAGCTGGCAGTGCTGGCAGCCCAGCAGGTCTGCAAAAAGGAAGCTTTGCTGGCAGCCTGAGCTTGGCCAAATCTCTGCCTGGTTGGGCTTTTAGAGCTGCCCTCCTTTCCCTGCTGGCACTGGAGGGGGTTTTTCTCCAAGGACAATGCTTACAGAGGTTCCCCAGTGAGCACATCACATTCAGTGATATGTTAGCTGGATTCAGCCTCCTGGAGGAGCAGGAATTATGGACACCTTCAACCCACCTCATCAGCATCTCAGACCCAACCCATCTGCAGGCAGATTTTCAGCTGTTGGGGATCTTATGATAGCTGATGCCTGCAGCACTACATCCCAGAGCTGAATCCAGCCAGGGGCCATGGCTTAATGTAATGAGACATTACCCTTTGGGCTACAGCTGAGCGATGACCTTGAATGATGGCAAGAGAACTGATCTGCTTAGCACTTACGTGCAGTTCTAAATCAGATTAACATTTACCATGTATTGGGTTGTTTGGTAATGACCTATCAATTCACTTTTCAAAGGTGAGCTGTAATAGCCAGAGAACTTGAGCTGTACTTGCAGAGAACTTGCTGCCCCAGAAACTGCTTACCTTATGTGTCAAGGCCCTTGTCCCCTGGGTTTTGTAAGCAGGCTTCAAAGTTTTTGGTGGATCAGCTGTATCACAAAGGCAGTAGATTCAGTGCAGAATAGATATCACTCAATATATGAAATAACCATTAGTAAGAACTGACATCTTGATCGTGAATAACAATAATTGTGCTTAATTATTTAGGACACAAAACCTTCAGTCTGGCTCTATCTCTTCAGATTTTTTTCTTCTCCTTCGGTCTCTGGCCATGGCTGGAGGATTGCCTTTCAAATGGCCAAATCAAAGGAGTGTCTGACATGCTAGCTGTGCTGGGCATTGCTTGGATTTCTAGGCTTAAAAAGACCAATAATTGTGTTTCGTTGTTTGTAATGTGATGTGCCATGCTATTCTCTGCAGCAATACATAGTGTGAAAGGAAACATGGATAGCTGCTGTCCATTAACAGTGAAAGGCCATGTACAGCTATCCCGTAAGTGGTACTTGATTTTCCCATGGGAATTGAACAGAGGGCTTGATAAACTCTCCCGCAAAGCATCCTAATGCTATCAGACAACAGGAAGGAACGTGTTTAATTTTTGCAGCAATTTTGTGATCTCAGGAAGTGATAGTCATAGTGAACAGAGGTGATGGGGAGCTTTAATCTCAATGTTGTGTAAACAGTGCAGGGGCATGCTGTGAGGCATGCTCGTGGTCACTGCCACTGTCAGGGCGGCACCAAGGATTGGCTTGGAAGTGATGACAATACGTTTCAGCTACGGGTGCAGCAAGACCTCCCGTGTGTGCCTTTTCCACTTGATGCTGGAACACTGTGTAAGACATTGGCTGCCTGAAAATGGCCCTTCCCATAGGAAGTGATGCAAAGACAGATACTTAAGTGCTCAAATTACATTGATTGCAAGCTCCCTAATTTGTATTTATAGTGGTGGAAAATGTGAGACATTTAAGACAGAGCCTGCACTTGATTATGGAACTACACACTCCTCCCTGCCCTCTCCTTCTCATGGCTAGGAAAATGCCTTTCTTTCCTTGAAAAGAGGTAAGAGGGAGGTAACTTCTCCTATTCCCACTCTTCTCCTTTTCCCATCTTGCTGGAGAGGACAGCACCTGCCTGCTACAGAGTAAGCTTCCGGACAATGGAATTAGTACCAAAATTGATACACAAGAGTTTTGTAGCAAGATCTGAAGACAAAAAAAATATTTCATGGTTTAAAAGTTCACATTTACTTTTTTTTTTTTTTTTTTTTTTTAATTCTAAAAATACATTTCGTAGGAGCTTATTTTTTTTTTAATCATCTCAAAGAGCTCTTGACAGAACTACTGCAGTTCCTGAGAATTTTTATTCTGTTGCATACCTTATTGCGTAAATGAATGGTTAGTGGGACAGAGAGAAGGGAATGACCTGAGGAACGCAGATCTCCATGTTGCAGGATGGACACACCTTTCCTTCACTCTTATACTCTCATCAGAGCAGGATGGACATGGAGGGAGGGACAGATCTGGGAGTTACTTCTTGCCATGTAGCATGGGTCACATACTGCTTTCTACTAACATGAACCAAGGAAGATCATTGGCTTAGGGAAAGCAGTGCTGCCAACACATTTTGCTGCATTCATCCCTTCTGTTTCCATGCAAGACACCTAATTCTATTTTCATCTTTCCTGCCTTTCCTCCTGCTTCATTTTCAAAGGGGGAACATATATATCCTGCCAGCTGTGAGATGTAAATTGCAGGCTGGTGGCCCATAGAACTTAGAGCAGCAGAACTACCATGGCAGCAGGGAAACCCCTACATTTCTGGGTGATCACAGAGTTTCATGATTAAATGCAAACTAGGTAACATTTTGCTTTCACAGAACTATTTACTTCTCCCATGTTGCCTTTAACAGCCTTTGGACTCTTCAGCTTTTCACACATGATTCTGACTCTCTCAAGACAATTGCTGATGCCTGCTTCAACAACAGCATCTCCTGGGCCACCTAAAGACTTACAGCTCAGTAACCTCAAAGAAATTTCAGATTCTTGGCTTGAAGGTAATACTAAACGCAAGCCAATGAGCCCAGTTGTAACTGAGGTGCTGCAGCCTTGCTGGCTGTACTTCTATTGCACTGCAGCCCTGCAGTTTTCATTTCAGAGCATGCTTGCCTCTTCCCTCATACTTCACACTGTAAAGCAAAACCAGAGGTTTGTTGTTACAGCGTGATAGAGGTATTTTCTCAGGCATAAAGATCAAATGGAAAATACACCTGCTGGGTCCTTCCAAAGCAGGGAAATTCAGAGGCAAGCTTAAAATATCTTTTGCAGTTTATTCTAGCATCTGTCATCATATCTGAGGGCTTTTAGAAGAAATACATGAGCTTCCAGAAGACCTGCAGCATCACATTAGGGCTTGAAATGGAGCACATCAACCTCTTCTGAGAACCCACCCCAAGAGAGGGTGTTTAACGTCCAGCCTGCTTCTGTCAGGCTTCGGTGTCTTTATGGCTCTAGTTTAGAAAAGAGTGAAATCCCCAGCCTCCAATTGGAATGTCACTAGTCATTTGTAACCTTAGAAAGCAGAGTGCAGCAAAACATGAAATTTGCTCCTTTTTCATTTCCACTCCGCCACCCCCCTCTTCCTCTCTCCTTTGAAATGCTCTCACCGCTCACCAGCATGGTACAGCTTGTTAGCTGGCTGCCACTCTGATTTTTCACAAGTTTGCCACGTTGCAGTGACAAGACCATGTTGGGGCCCAGATGCTTCAGAGTAAATAAATAGCACATCTGGGATTTGGAATGGACCGGCTTTATATTATGGAAAAAGCTGGGGTGGAAACACATCCAAAGAATACACAGCTGGAAACTGTTAACTCTGGAAGGAAAGAGGGGAAAAAAAAAAAAGAAAAAAAAAAAAAAAGGAGGTGAAAACTCAGGGATTACTACTGCTTGAGATCTTGTGCATTATAATCGCTGAGAAACAGAAACTCAGTTTACACAGCAGTTAAATTAATGGCATTCCTGAAAAATTGATAGTTTATAATAATTGACCTTAAGTAACATAAAGGCAGCACAGGGTGGGAGGCTCGACTCCTTGCTGTCTGGCTCTCCCCAGCGTGTTTGGGAACATCGCAGCTATTTGGATCTGGGAACGAGCTGGTGGGGGGGAGCTGCTGGAGGGGTGATGCAAGTGCCCCGTGGAGCCGGGCTGCAGGGCAAGGCAGGGGACCGGCCGCGCTGCCGCATCGCAGCCGCAGCCGGAGGAGCAGCGTCGCGGGTCGATGATTCACGAGGGTGAATCAGCAGCTGCTGCTCCCACCCTCTCCTCGAGCCAAAACCGTGTGCTGCTTCCACCAAGGGCAAGGTAAAACCAGGACAGGGGGAGACAAGGAGGAACCCAGAACAGAATGAAACTCTATCTTCCGACTTTTTTTTTTTTTTTTTTTTTTTTTTTTCCGGTTGGGCAAGGTTCCTCACCCACACACATACACACACACACACACACAAAAAGACAAAGAAACAAAGCACTCAGACAGTAAAGTGACTGTTAGAGATTATTTTAAGCATTGCTCCAAGGGAGGTACACATCATGCAGAAAAGCTCCTGCGTCTCATATGGGCACCAGTCCTAGCGCAGAGCTGCCGATGGAGCACCAGACACTGTCACAGCCCCCGTGCTCAGCGTGCCTCTCCCTCCAGTAACCCTTTAATAGCTCTGAGTAATTCTGGTTTCCTCGGATGAGATAACACTTGATTGCAGCTCAGAGCCAGCCAGGCTATGGCACCAGGTATCCTCTGTCAAAAGATAATGCAGCAGCCTCTGCATGTGCAGTAGGTTCATGGCTCACCACAGAGGGGAATATTTTCACTTACATTTTTTCCTTTCTTGCCTGCCAGGCTCCCTGATAGGCATTAATACAGATTGATCGTTGTATACATGTAAAATGTGTTAATGGAACAAACTCCAAATTCTGAATCGAAATCCTCCTGCTTGGGCAGCTTTGGGTCTGTATCCTACGTATACAATAGGTCTAATCTGTGGTGGACGTAGGTGATGCTACGGACGCGTCACTATAGTCTTGTATGCTTAAGAAGCCCTTTATTTTGCCAGAACAGATGCCATTTCAATTTCTTCATGCCTCAGAGTGATGCCTGAGTATTTCATAGAATCATAGAATCGTAGGATCACAGAATGGTTTGTGCTGGAAGGGACCTTAAAGATCATCTAGTTCTAACCCCCTGTTTCATTTACCCTAACAACACTGTTTCCATTTTACAGTTAAAAAATGACATACTTTAGCAAAGTCCTGGAAAGTCATTGGGCAGAGAAACTTAACGGGTGCCTCTAAAACATGCTGGTGCTGCAGTCATAGGGGTGTCTGTTACATGGAGCATGAGAGGGATGGACAGCTGAAATGCAACCTGCAGGGCACGGCGCTGCCCATGGCAGGCCATGGAGGGCCTCAGGATGGGGCAAGGCCTCAGCGCTGCCCCGTCCGTGGGTTAACCACCTGAGTCAGTGCTGGGGCTGCCTTCTACCTGAGGAAGTTCAAATTGATTCTTCTGACTCCAAGGAGCTCCCCTTTGCACCCTGACTACCATGCCAGCTTCGAGGGCAGCCCCCTTGGACACATCCTGTATTTAATCTCTGTCCTCATTTATCACTTATTTAGCTCTACACATTTTTTACCTTAAGGTTAGGCTGAAGGCAAATGCTGGGTTGTTTGCAGAGAGGAAACCAAAAGCCTGAGGCTGTGTGTGTGATATTTTGAGAGAGCCAGAGTTAGATCAAGCAGACTGTGTTGTATGTGCCCACGTCAGAAAACCAGAAGTGTTTGCTTGCCCTGCCACAGTGTGCTCTGTGTTTCATCTGTGCATTACAGTTACACTTTTACTACAGTCATTTCTGGAAGTCCCAGGGAGGATTGAACATTAGGTGCTCTGTAGACTCAGTGGGCTATATGCCAGGTTATTGGGTTCAGTTGTGTTATTAAAAATTAACTGAAAGAAATCCTGTGGCCTGGGCAATGCAGGAAATACATACCATAAAACAAATCTGCAGGAATTTCTGAAGCTGTGTTAATCCAAACAAAATGCAATATCCCAGAGAAGCCTGGAGGCAAGTCCTGGCTCCCCAACCACTCAGCTCCCTCTTCCCCAGAGCTGTGGTGAAAGTGACCCTGCTCACCTTCTCACAGAAAAGCCTGAGGAAACCACTCTCAGGAGAGGGTGCAGGGAGAAACGCCCAGAGTGGAGAAAATTTCTCGCTGTAATGCCAAGTCCATTTGATCTTTCTGCAGCAATTCTATTGACTCGGCACATACTTTTTTTATGGTACCCCTTCACAGGACTGAATCCTCTGCAAGGGAATCCAAACCTGTGTTTCCCTGTCACAGATGGTGTAGGCTCTTCACTGCTTGAGATTCACTGAAAGACTGTTCTGCAGCGCTGTGCCCATCCTACAGAGCCTGGCACAGCCGCAGCAGGACCATGCCTTCCATGTTGCGTGTGCACAGACTCACACAGGTACTCAGGCCATGGGAAGGAAGGGCCTGGTTGTCACCGGTGATCACGGTTAGCACCAGCACTGCCCCCTGCCTGGTAAAAGGACAGACACCACTTAGTGAAAGAACAGACACCACTTTGCTGTGCAGCTAAGCAAGGCATTAGGAACCTCGTTCACCTCTTCCGGTGATCCGCCCCAGGATCAAGGGCAGAGTGGGAGGAAGCGTGTTGCCACAGAGATCACCAGGTGTGCTTCAGATATGTATGGAGTACACATGGGGCTGGTGAGTGTTAGAAATGCCTATGACTGCAAGATGTTGTAGAGAAGCTGTCACACACAGTGTGCTCTGCGCAGCTCTGAAGTTCCTGCTCTGTCACCCGGTCCTAAACTTGAGTGTTGTGTACATGAGTGACTCAGAAAAGATCTCGTCAGGATTCAGTGTTGTCATCAAAAAAAGCCAAAAATGGTTTTGATTTGCCAAGCAACTAATTTTAACTAGAACTCTCTCTTCAACCAAATCCTATTTTTGTGTGAACTACTCATAGACATTAGCAGTCTTTGTTATTTTTCCTCTGTGAATCTCTACTTAGTGACAGTAAAAGTAGTCTTACTAAATATAGATAACTATAAACAAATGAATAAAAGCCCAGAAACAAAAACTTGTGACTTTGATAGTGCTTGAATTCAGCTCAGAGCCACCTAGAAATGCTAGGGCTGGTTTTGCACTGGTCATGCATCTTCCAGACGCTGTCTGTTTGCAGAGGTGGGTCTCTGCATTCATCTCACAAGCTGAGCTATTACTTTCTAAGGAAAGCTTGGGATTTGGAGCACAGTTTGCAGCTGGTTAAACTACTGGAGAACAAAAAGCTGAAGTCACTGAAAAATGAGCCAGTGCCTCTCAGTCTGAATTTGTTTGTGCTTGTCTGAAAAGATGCCTTTGGCCCATCTGGCTTTGTTTGTTTGTTTGTTTGTTTGTTTCCTTTTTGGGTTTTAATTGTTGTTATTCTGCCCATTTGTTGCTTTTTAAGGATGATGTGGCTTTAGAATGAGTACATAATGGAAAATTTTATGTCAAGAATTTCATAATGCTTTCAGTTTAATATATTAAAGATGACTTATTTAATAAAAACTGATTGTTTTTATTTAAAAGGGAGACGTCTCTATTTCTAATTTTCTCTAGAATTCTACTTTGTTTTTGTTTTTTTTTTACAATGTCCATTATTATGATGCTGGCTGAACAGTCCCTTATATGTCATTGTGACTTTTTTAAAGTGTAGTATTTTTTATTTTAATAGGATGGATATGTTAGGACCTTGGTTGCACAAAACCAATACTGGATAACTAGGCTTCAGATTTTCTTGAGACTTGTCCTCTTGAGGACTTCCATCCTCTCAAGACTGTCAGCTCAAAGCCCTCTCAGTCCCTCAGTCTGGCTGCAGAGGTGGCAGGTCTCCTCTGTGCAGCAGGTGGCTGAAGAGCTGGACAGGGCTCAACCGAGGAGGATGCTGAGTGACTGCTGGCCAGAACAGGACACAGCGGGTCTTTGCAGCCTGATAGCATCCTGCAAAAACGCAAACTTGCAGAATCAAAGCACATGTCAGAAGCACTGAGCATTTCAGGCCCGCAGCTTTGGGGCGATTTTCGCATGGCTGTTTTGACAGGTCATGTCAATCCGTCTCTGGCACGCTCGAGCAACCAGGACTACATCTATCCCCAGAGGTTGACGAGACGCAATCTTGTCCAAATAAAATGGTCATCCTTGCCAGGTTTTGAGTGCATCAGACGGCTGTATTATTCCCATCCAGGGTCCCCTATTCATCAACATATGCCTAGTGCCAGTGTTAATTGCTTTCTCATCCCATGCCTGCGTGGTGGGAGAGCTCATCCCTTGCTGCATGGTGGTCTGCAACTTTTGTCTGGGTTTCTACCAGGGTTTTTTTTTTTGTTTAAGAATATTCTTTTCCCAGAGAGGAACTCTTAGCTTCTTGTAAAGCCTTGCAAGGTTGTGTAGGTCAGGATAGTACAAGAGTTTCCTCAGTTGGGTAATTAATTTCTGTATTTAGGATTAATCTGTTCTCATGTTACGCTTTTGTCCTTTTTCTTCTGGTATTAGACTTCTGAAAGTGTCTTGGATCAACACAAAGACTCTTACCATCTTTGTATGTAAATTTACAGTGATGTACCCATACCTATATCTTCTATTAGTCTATTAGATTCAATTTTTACCTTACCCTTTGTAGCTTTTGCTCTACTTTTTTTCCCCTGTTGACAGCCTGACCCTACTACTGAATGCCTTTCATGACAGCGATCCAGCTTTCCAGTAAACTAGCAATTTCACAGGCATGCAGGTCTTAGAGGTTGTGCTCACTGGTTGTTTTCCTTCAAATTTAATATTTTTAAATATATATATAAACATTTTTAGGAACATTTGGCTATAGCTATGTAATTTTTTTTTCTTTGTGTTTGACAGAAGAAAAAAAAAGCAGACAAAAATGTTACTTGAATGGAATCAAAACAATGTTTAGTGTAAAGATTGGTAAAAGTAATGGAAGTATTTTCTTATGCTACCATATTTTCAGATTTTGCTTAATCTTTTAACGCAGGTTAAATTCTTTTCATGTTTCATAATACAAGCTGAAAGGTTTCATTAGGAATACAGCTCTGTGAAACATTATAGCAGTTCCGAAAGTAAACATTTCATGTCAAAATAGTTCTGCATTGACAACTTTATTCCCTCCTCAAGACTTGGCCTAGAAACCTTTCAGCAAATTGAACCCAAGATCAGGGTCAATGTGTGTTCCACTGATTCTCTATTTTCGATATATTCATCACTGATTGATATATACGTATAGGCCATCTCTGTTTCAAGCATCTTGTATTCAGATACTCTTTTCCTGTAAGCTTTTTTTCTGCATCTGCTGGCATTAATTCCCTGGTAGAAAGGTGTTAGAAACCTTTCTTCCAGTGCCAAAATCTTGCACTGATCCCATGTTGTTTTCCCACTAAGTATTCAGCGTACTGCTTGTTGTGATTAGAGCTGTTCTTCATGTACATTTCCCAGAGTGCTAATCAAAGCAAATGGAAATCCTAGACAAAAGCACTGCCATGAAGGAGTAGAAAAAACAGCTCATATGTTTCTTCTGCACAGGAGCAAAGTTGTTTTCGTAGGTAGCTGGCTGCTGGTGCAGTAGGCAGCTCTCCATCACCACCAGGGCACTGCCAGGCATGTCTAGAACACCATTTCCATTCCTTCTGATGGTTCTTTTCAAAAGGAATACTTCTCTCTGGGCATTGTATTTTATTTACTGTGTCTTAACTGTCTGCTTTTTAATGCTTATTGCTCCATGCTTACTTTACTTCAAAGAAAAAANGAATTTACATCTAGTGCCCCAATTTTTTTTTTTTTTTTTTTTTTTTGTAGTATGATATTCAGATCTAAACTGAAATGGACGACCCTATGTGGTTGTATTTTGGTAGTCTGCTCTTTTTGCTAACTACTGATGGGAAAGCAGTTAAGAAAATATTTCTGGAGGCTAAGGGGTTCCTTTCAAGAGGAGAAGAGACCTTCCTTCTTTATAAAAATAAAGAAGAAACTGGAAAAAGTAGATAAGAAAGAAGGAAAATATTCTCTTTCTTGCTAAGCCAAACATATATAGACAAATATTACAATGTGTCTGACATCTTTTCAAAGATTTCTGTGATTATGGAAAAGCATCTTGTAAAACTTTCCAAAGTTGTTGTCCTTTCAAGATGTACTGAATCCTCTCTGTTACAGCTCCCTGTCTGAAGGACAAACCAGCTATGTGTTGAGATGCAAACTCAGTCACCAGGCTCTCATTTCCATATCCGGCAGTGACAATACCTTATTTTACTCTCCCTGATACATTGATAAATAGTCAAGATAAGCAGAATTTTATTCTGGAGAGTCATTGCCTGACAAAAAAACACAGTGTTTTGGATCCCAAGCCACTCCCTACTTAAATCCTTTCTCCCCTTTTAATTTATCTGTATCCTCAAGCCCTGAAAATTTAATTAAAATAGCTTAGGTCTGCATGTACCACAGGAGGGGATGCTGGCTGTTTAAAGAAACACTGTTCTGACTTACTACATGTAGAGATGGTAATTGGAAACTATGAATAGTATATTTATTGAAAAACAACCTTTCTATTTTGGTCTGTTTCTAGTATTAATTCATACATTTACATCTGGACACCTTAGGAAAAAAAAAAAAAAAAAAAAAAAAAAGAAA